>CAKALS010000022.1:15710313-15795568 GCA_916701275.1 Sebastes miniatus
TGTTGTTGTTGTTGCTGTTGATGCTGTTGTTGTTGTTGTTGTTGATGATGATGGTGTTGTTGTTGGTGATGTTGATGTTGATGGTGTTGTTATTGTTGGTGTTGCTGTTGCTGTTGTTGTTGTTGTTGTTGGTGGTACTGTTGTTGTTGATTGTGTTGTTGTTGTTGATGTTGTTGTTGGTGGTGCTGTTGTTGTTGGTGTTGTTGTTGGTGCTGTTGTTGATGGCGTTGGTGTTGTTGTTGATGGTGTTGTTGTTGTTATTGTTGTTGTTGACATTGTTGTCATTGTTGTTGATGATGGTGTTGTTGTTGTTGATGATGGTGGTGGTGGTGTTGTTGATAGTGTTGTTGTTGGTGCTGTTGTTGATGGCGCTGTTGTTGCTGTTGTTGTTGATTGCGTTGTTGTTGCTGTTGATGGAGTTGTTGTTGGTGTTGTTGTTGTTGTTGTTGTTGTTGCTGCTGGTGTTGTTGTTGTTGTTGATGGTGTTGTTGTTGATGGTGGTGTTGTTTGTGTTTGTGCAGCAGCAAGTGTTGCTGCAGCTAAAAAGTACCAAAAGAAAGGATTACTAAAACACAAGTTACCTTTTGCCGTTATTGACTAATCGTTATCTAAAGATGATACTTGACTTGGATGTGTCTTTATAAAAAATACAGGATGAGGTGTAGAAAAGAATTTCACCTCAACTTCATGTTGTGTTTTGCCCTACACCTTTTCCATTATTTTCTATCAAGAACTTTCAAAGCCAATTGGTACAACATCACTCAGCTTACCTATTATAATCAGGAAAATTGATATGATCCGTCCGACACCCATCCTGGTTTTCTTTTGATTCTAGAAATTCAAACAATACAGACACTTACTCACAGAAACAGCATGTCAAAACCTTTTGCACTACAGTTACTAATGACTAGAATTATTACTTTTTAAGTAGTACACAGTATCCAATCTGCAAATAACAGTATTCGCTATAGCAGTATGTTTAGTCTTGATATCGCAAGGGGCACAAAACATTCAAAAGGAGACGGTTTGATATATAATACAATATGTGTACACCTCATAGTAATCCATGTCCTGAACCACATAGCTTTTATACTTTAAAACAAGTGTGATAAAATGAAACTTTCACTTCTGTAAAAGTCATCTATGTTTCAATATATTGTCCAACATTTTCATTTTTTTGGCGTTCTGACAAAATACAAAAACTGTTCAACCATCAACCACATGCATCACATTTTACTTTAATTTTTTCATATTAATTTTTTTAACTGAATTTGATACTAGGATGTTAATGTGCTTGTATCTAAAACAGTGCATTTTAACAAAACTGCGTAAAGAAAGGGTACATGTGCCATGTAAGTACAGATGGGGAAAAAAATTATACAGCACTTTTAATGTGGATAAAAATATAATATCAGTTAAAGAGAACCCTACAACAGCATTTCACAACACAATAAAAAATGTTAATGACTTCATGTGACAATCGCTTATTGTCACTTTAAATATGTCATAATGACATATCATTTGTAATGAAATAGAAATGCATGAACTTTTCCTAAAAGTAAGAAATATATGATAATAAGATGTATTGATACAATGAATAAATCAACTCAAAAAAATTCCACAGACACATGCATGCTCTCTGTCTTTCTCTCTCACACAGCACCATGTTTACATGTACAAAAGCCTATAAAATTAAAAATGTACTTACCCAAAATGAAAAGATATAAGATGAAAAGTTATAAATTCCCCCTTTCTATCTGCTTTTAATGTTTTAAAGTATTTCAGTTTCTTTTAATTCAGTCCCGTTTACAATCACATCTGTGATATTGCAAAACTTTCACCAGATGTGACCGTCCACATCTATTAAGGCCTTTATATTGGAGTGGAATAAATGCTGATGACGTGATTCATAGATGATACATTTTTCAGATATGTTGTTACACCTTAGCGATGAACAGGCAGGCTTTCCGGTGTCAATTTGTCAGTTTCTTGGCTCAGTATCATGGCATAATCCCTCCTTTTGTCCTGTGAAACCGGTTGCTGTTCCTCCAGTGTAACAGTACATTAGAACAAACAAATCAATATAGATTTCTAGTGACGTGGTAATGGTGTGGGAAGAAATGCAAAAAAACAAAAAAAAGAATAGCACATTCATACATATTGAACAAATATTGTTTTTGGTATTTGAAGTTATTGGAGGAAATATGTATAGAGATATACAATACAATACAATACAATACAACACAAGTACAATCAAATTTATATGGACACATAAAACGAAAAAACAACAACTGCAGCATTTTGTTGCTGTATAAGCACTACAGCTGCTTATACAGGCTTTCTGCAGGGTTCACCATGTTAAATGTAAAACTTTTTTAAAGGAGACATATCATGATCATTTTCAGGTTCATTCTTTTTTATTTTGGGTTTATACTAGAACATTAAAAATTGTAATGTTAAAAAAACTTTATTTTTCTCATACTGTCTGTCTGAATATAACTCTATCCACCCTCTGTCTCAAACGTTTTAGTGCCCCCAACAAAAGCTTGGTACTGAAACGCGTCAGAGTTTGCTTTTAGGTCTAACATGACTATGCCATGACAATAAAGGCATTTTAAAGGTTTAAAATGTGCGTGCCTTGGAGTTTTCTTGTGATTTTTGTGTCTACATGTATCTTTATCCAGAGAGCACCTCAAATAAACTCTAGTTGAGTCCAGGAAGTGCTCCTACCCAAACATTTTTTTAAGATCAGGTTTGTCTGGTTTATGTTTTTTATCAAGTGTCTTAAACAACTTAAATAATATGTTTCTGTAAAGCTTTACTTTTTTCTTTCAAAGTAAGCTTACATTGTCCAGCATTATAATTAATATGCAGTTTCCATCTATCCTTCTATTCTATTTTTACAGTTTATCATCAGGATGCTTAGCTTGTAGTTTCAGTGACGTCTTTAGCTGTGTAGTCTATCCCTGTGTTGTTTTTGCATTGAACCTCCTTAAGTCACCTGTCATTCAAACATTGTTGACGCATGACTTATGCATTCATTCATGGCAGATTAGTTTTGTCTCGTACTTCCAAAACTGCACAATTCAAATTCTGCTCAACAGGAAAAAAAACAAACAAAATAACTCAAAAGACAATAATGCAGCTCAAAACTTTTATACAATGTGCATTTGATCCTCCATTACATAAAGGTCAGTGTTAGTCAAGGTTATGTTGGTTTTCATAACTCAGACAGAAGGCAGTAATCATATGACTCATAGGCCTAAATATAACCACTGCACTGATGCAGCAAATTTGGAACATAACACATACATACATTACTTATTACATTCACATAACTTGTACTCAAGACACACTATCCCTGATGCATTAGGTATATTGTGTTGGGAGTACAATCTGATAATAAGATGTACCCCAAAATGTTTTTTTTTAAATGATACTGTGGCCAATTGTGGAACATGCTTTGTTTTATATTACTGTGTTTTTTTTCTTACCTTCTGACATCTGACTGTCTAATGTGAAAAAATCCAGATATTCAGCTCTGATATTTTCAGGAAACATAATATTGAAGTCACTGGTGGTTTTTGTTTTTCCACTTTACTTGGAAATTTTTGTGAATACAAACAAACGTAGAAAAATATGAAAATATAAAAGAAACAAAATCAAAATGCCCACTACAATTAATTCAATTTATATGTAGCAAATAAAATAGGAGATTCAAGAGTTCTGATGTACATTTCAAATTCATTTGAGTAAACAGAGAAGAGAGGTTTCAGTTTCTGCATTACCGCTGCAAGTGAATATGGACATGTTGAGTAAAAGACATTTGGGAATATCAATATTTTTCTCAGAAATATTACAAAATTGCAAAGAAAAACAATATACGACTAAAATTACAATATACTCACTTATTATGCACCAAAAAATGAACTTCCATGGCCTCCGCCATTTCTGACAACGTCAACAAACACATCACAACTCGTGAACTTGGAGCTTTCAGAAACTTTACACTTACAAGGTCGTTCAAATGGACTCTTCTCGTGAACACGGCAGACACGACCCCATTTGAAGGCACCAATAGACGGGTTTCTTGTATACAAACATTGCTGGGTGCGTGCGCATTCAGGGGGCAAAACCGCTTATGCAGCCGTTGTAATCAACGTAGATTTCGCATTGTTTGTACATTCTTGTTGACTATACTAGACCCCTGCAGAGTCCGACCACCAGATACCATTATCACATGACGTATTATTCTGAGATTTGTTTATTATTATCTCATGTTATAGAATGGGTAACGTTAGATCAGACATAAGTGTGATTTGACTTGGGGGACCAGGGTCTGTTTGGTTGACACTCTGGTCGGAGTTCAAGTCAAGGCGTGAGTCCCTCTTGATTTTTTCGTTAGCGATTCCTCAACAGGTATAACGTTAATATAAAAACTGGAGACTTGGATTTTGGTCTTGTTATGAGTACAACCACTCACACAGCAACTCTTTGTATGTCGGGCAGGTGAACATTAACATTAGACCCCTGATGGCTTTCTATTTAATAGTGTGTTGCTGGTTGCTAACTAACGTTAGCGGTTAGCCGTCAGGTCGGAAACGTAATGCCAAAAGTAAATGCAGTATTGCTGATATGTCTGATTCAAATTCAAAGGAAGGTTAGCTAATGTTAGCTTCCACAGCTGCTTGTTGTTGTGTCCGCGGGGGAGGAGGAGCGGCTGCCCCGGTAAACTACCAGACGTCTTCCCTTCAAAATGTATCGTTACGGCATAGCCTACCGGAGTGAGCTTTTCCCCGCCGTAACTGCGTAACGTTACAGCAATTAAGAGCCGTAACAAATTCTTGCATCACTTTTAATTTTAAGGCATAGTCGCTAAATATAAATAAATATTTCCGTATTGTGTGGGTCGATCACCCTGTTGTTGATCAGTTCATTTTTATCGATCTGTGGAGCATGACAGCTCTCCATGACCGCCCGCTTCTTGTGTGACTAGAATGCTTTTGCCCATCAGGCCTGGCCCGTAATCTCCCTCTGTTTCTTAGCGACGGCATGTGATCCCTGTGATGTTCAGAGTATCAGTGAGTGTTTCGCAGTCAAACTACGCCAACTGTTGGGTGTGCATATATACAACGAGTTAGTGAGATGGAGTGTACGGTGCCTGCGGAGAGCGGTCAATAAAGCAATGCCTCTGTTCAGTACGTCGTTGTCGGCCTGGTGCATAACCACATTACAGAAACATTACAATGGCGACGAGGAGTAAAGGAAAGACACACGAAAAGGCAACACGGTCACCGCTGTTTTCCCGAGGAGAAAAGAGGGAGAAACACTGACAAGCGGACAAGCAGGAACAAGCTAAGTGGGCTAAGCTAACATTAACAAACGTGGCTATCGGCGCATCGCGGCAGTAAACGTGGCTTCTCTCCCACTTTTCGACACCGAAACTAACCCTGGCTCTGTCGGACCTCGCTGGAATAAATGGCTGCAAAGGTTTGAAAATTACACCACTGCAATGAATATCAGCGGAGATACTAGGCTTAAAGCACTATTGTTGCACTTAGCAGGAGAACGCTTGCATGATATTTACGACACATTAGCAGCAGCAGATGACAAATATGCAGACGCTAAGCAGAAGCTATCTGGATACTTTTCTCCCAAGAAAAATGTGCAGTGTCAAGTGTACATCTTCAGGAAGGCCTTGCAGGAACCAGGAGAAAATTTGGAAAGTTATCACACCAGGCTAAGGATGTTAGCCAAGAACTGTGAGTTTGCAGATACTGGAGCAGAGATTAAAACACAAATAATACAAAGCTGTGCATCATTCAGGCTGCGCAGAAAAGTACTGAGGGAACCCGAGCTAACCTTAGATGAGCTTCTCGACCATGGACGTACACTTGAACTGTCTGAAATGCAAGCGTCTGGCATAATAAAGGGCACAGCTGCTACAGTCAACATGCTGGATCAAAAGATATGGAGAAAAACCCAAATAACAGCAGATGATCAGAAAAACGACGTCCAGACAACCGCTGCAGGAACTGTGGAGGTAAATACCCTCATGATGGTGAGTGTCCTGCTTAAAATAAACAATGCAGAGCCTGTTGTAAACTATATCACTTTGCAAGACAATGTCGCTAAAAATCCAGGGACATTAAAGGGACTATTTGTAACTTTCAGAAATGCTTGTTAACAGCAACACCTGTGGCCGTTAAGTCAACGAAAGTCAGCGTCAGGTTCGTGCTTGCTCGCTCTAAATAGACATGAACAAGCATCGCTCAAAACAGTTGGCTTTTCCTGCTCTAGCCTCCGCGGCTGAAGCAGGAAGAGAAACGTTATCGTCTCCCGACTGCGCCCGCAGGAAGACACCGGCACCCGGTCAGAGACGACAACGTTTCTCGCTGCGGAAGCAAGTTTTGAGAAACTGACACCATGTCCACAACTAAGACCCACCAAGACCAAAATCTACCCCTTCCACTCCAATGTTCCTTTGCCTGTTAGTGGTGCTTTCAAGTGATGCGTGGTAAAGGGACAGAAAAGGACAATGTGCACTTTCTTTGTGATTAAAGGTGACAGATTCAATGTTCTCAGCTACAAGACATCCAAAGCACTGGGACTGATTAAGGTGGTCACAGCAGTATCATCCACACCACAGTATCGCACAGTAGCAGACGAGCTAGTGGAAAGTAATCTCGAGCTGTTCCAAGGCATTGGAAAGCTGAAAAACTTTCAGGTAAAGCTTCACATAAATCCTGACGTCAAACCTACATGCCAACCACATCGACGTGTGCCATTCCACATCCGCCAGAAGGTCGAGGATGAGCTTCGGAAGCTGGAGGTAGATAATATCATTGAAGATGTCACAGGCCCGACACCATGGGTCTCACCTATTGTCACACCTCCCAAGCCTTAAGACCCTGACAAAGTAAGAATCTGCGTCAACATGCGCCAAGCTAAAACGGCCATTGAAAGGGAATGCCACATAACTCCCACCATGGATGATTTAATACACGAGTTAAATGGAGCAACGGTGTTCTCCAAACTGGATCTGAGAGCTGGATACCACCAGCTGCAGCTTCACCCAGGCAGCAGATACATCACGACATTTACCTCTCACCTCGGACTGAGGCGTTATAAGAGACTGAGTTTTGGCATATCTTCCGCCGCTGAGGTATTTCAAAACGCCATATGCCAAACACTGCAAGGTCTCTCTGGTGTGAAGAACCTCAGCGATGACATTATCGTCTATGGTGCCTCTCAGACTGAACATGACAACAACCTCCGAGCACTTTTCCAGAGACTCAAAGAGAGCGGTTTCATACTCAATCATGAAAAATGTGAGTTTAACAAGTCCAGGCTCGAGTTCTTTGGTTTCATCTTTTCTGCACAGGGTGTCTCGGCTGATCCTAAGAAAGTTGCTGCAGTTCAGTACGCTGCGGATCCACAAAATCCTGGTGAAATCAAGAGTCTGCTGGGCATGGCCAACTACTGCTCCAGATTTATCAAAGACTTCTCCTCCATCTCAGAACCGCTGCGCAAGCTCACCAGACAAGACACAGGCTGGGAATGGGGACCAGAACAGCAAACTGCATTACAGACACTGAAAGATAGTCTGACCAGTGACACAACAATGTCATACTTCTACCCAGGCAGAGAGCCTGAACTGATCATGGTTGCTAACCCGGTTGGACTAGGTGCGATCCTCTGCCAAAAAAATTAAAAAGGGGTGAAACACATATTAGCATATGCTAGTCGGTCTCTCAGGGATGTGGAGGGGAGGTACTCACAGACAGAAAAGGAAGCGTTGGCAATTGTGTGGGGCTGTGAGCATTTCCACCTCTACATCTATGATCGTCCTTAACTCTAGTGACCGATCACAAAGCACTGGAAATGGTATGGTACAATTCCAGGTCAAAACCACCTGCCAGGATTGAGAGATGGGGACTGAGGCTTCAGCCATATGACTTCAAAGTGGAATACAGAAAGGGAGCTGAGAATCCGGCTGACTACATGTCTCGTCACCCCATCCCTGCTCAGACAAGTGACAGCACACGTGCAGCAAAAGTAGCAGAGAAGTATGTGAACTTCATTGCTAGTCATGCAACACCCAAAGCCATGACACTCACAAAGATCTCGCATGTCAGGCAAACACACCGGTTGCACAAACCGAACCACTGAAAATGTCAGTTCTGTCAGAAGCTCCCTGGCATAGTGTCAGTGCGGACTTTTATGGACCACTTCCAACTGGAGAGTATCTGTTTGTCATTGTGGATGATTATAAACGTTACCCAGTTGTTGAGAGTGTAAAGTCAACCTCAGCGAACACAGTCATTCCAGTTATGGACTAAGTTTTCTCCATGTTTGGTATCCCCTGAGTTGTGAAAACTGATAATGGTCCCCCATTCAACGGTGATCAGTTCTCTCAGTTTGCAGACTATCTAGGATTCCATCACCACCGGATCACATTATTACATATTTAGGCTTGCCTTTAAGATAACAGGAGGGGTTTCTTTGTCAACCTAAAAAAGAAGAGCTTTGCAAATAATAGTTAAATGGCAAGTTTCTAAGAAGGTTTATGGTAAACATTATTCTTGCTGTAGTATCCTTAAGTCTATTAAAATGCTTCTTTTTTAAGTGCGAGCCATTACGAAAAATTAGTTGACAGCCATGATGATGGTTTTGACGCTGGTGGATACTTTGAGTTTGAGGTGATTTAAGAAGAATGTATCTCTCAGGCTGCCTGGCATGTTTGAATAGATAAAAGAATCTCGTTGGAAAGTAAACACACCACTCCCAGTTCTCTCTTTCTGAACATACCTGATTCACTAACACAACAAAGGCTGAGACCGGCTGACTGGAAGACGCTATTGTTATATTTAATGATAGGACGGCACAGTAGATTTTGATTAACAGTGGTGCTTTAATTAAACATTAACATGAATTCACCTTAAATATGCCCTGATACACTTTGTATTTACCACAAAAAATTGCAAAACATAACATGAGACAATTTAAATTCTTCAGATTGTGTATTCTGATCATTGTAAAGTTTCTGATAGAAATTGTACAAACTAAAAGAAATCTCACAGAATACAGTTATGCATGATTAGATACATACACTTTGTATAAATCAAAAAATGAACAGCTCTGACATATATACCATGTATATCATGATGATAAAAATCGATGCATTGGTACACGGTTGGGGTGTGCAGCCCACTATGAGCTACATGTGTTCCTTCATTAAGACACTTGTTCCCTTTACAATATGCTCTGGGATATTGCTATGCCATGTTATGCCATGCTGTGCTATCAAGTGAAACCTAAACATGAATTTTACATGCATATGGAGACTAAAAAATATTGAGATCAATTTAATTTCAAAGTAAAACATAGACACAACACAGCATTTTGATAAATCCTTCCTTGTACAAATTACAAAGATCTACTTTTATTTTGAAGAAGACTAACTTCCCAAAAAGTCCACTGTGAAATCTCGCATTTACTAGGTGATTTTACGGTTTTACTCTTCATTGTGGCTGGTTTTATTTGTTACTTATACTTGATTACTTGTTTGGCGTGACTAAACAAGACAGGATTAGTAACTGTCACTAAGTTAAATGTTGCTAGAACACATTATTTTCTGACATCCCAGGGCTTAATGTTATATTGTTGGTTTATTATTCTAGTGATGATTCAATGGACCAGTTGGCTGTGTCATTCGGTCTGGCCCAGGATCCTGGACATTCCCTCACAGAAATGTGTTCAGTTCGACAGACATACCTAATCCACTGTAATTAATGTGTCCATTCAATGCAAAGTTATATTTAATAGTAAGCTGTGAAGATGTGAAACGAAGATGTACAAGACATTTACTATAAGAATCTTGTATTTTTACTGACAAAAATCATTTTATTACCAGTGATCGCAGTCTCAATGGCAATTCAAATGGTAATCAGCACTGATGCTATTGCTGGCTTGACAGTAGCCATGACAACAGTACCAGGCAGGATGCGGTGACGAGGCTGATCTTGTGGCTTACTCCACTTGAAGCTGTTAATGAGGAGAAAAAGGAAACAAAACATTAGTTCAACAAGCAGTTGTGTAACCTTTGAAATTTTTGATCAAGTAGCACTCAGTATTGCTTACATATGCCATTCACGCTGATGGAGCTGATTTCAATGTCAAAGCCGGTGATGTTTGAAGCTGCCTGGATCAAAGTGTTCGCAATCTGAGTGTTATCAGGAACAGATGTGTTTACAAAGCTAAGTAAAGCGTTGGTGATGATTGATCCATTCCTGCAGAAGGAGAAACAAAAATGATTGTTTCAAATATCAGATTCAGGCCACTATTCTTAAGTTGTAGGATAACACAGTGAATCTCAACAAATTACCTGAATGACCCCACGTTCAATGCGCGGAAGGACGAGAAGGCCATGCTGAAAGGAGGTTCAAGCTAGAGAAACAGGAAAAAAAATGTTTTTAAAAAACTTTTTACTTTTACTTTTGCCTTGGAACACTGAACTGTGCGTATACGAGTACAGTGAGCTGAAGGTGTAGTTATATTTGTCTTGATATATTCATCTTGATATATCTGTCATTAATTCCTACTGGAAATTTGAATAAGTGACCTTATATATGTACAGTAGTATGTAGACTGTCTAGTAAGTGTTAAATTCTTTGAGTGGGTGCTTGAGCTCTCCCATGAAATAATTCAGTAGGTGTACCATCAGATTTTATTCTAAGGGTGAAATTTACCTGTCTCTTTATCATTGAAGCTCGATTTATAAAAGCTGTAGATGATGGATCCAGCAAGGCAGTTGTAAATGTGTCTTGAACAGATCTGAAAGTCACAGGCACAGCTGTTGTAGGTGCTGCAGTTGTAGTTGAAGCAGTCGTGGTTACGGTTGTTGTAGGTGCTGCAGTTGTAGTTGAAGCAGTCGTAGTTACGGTTGTTGTAGGTGCTGCAGTTGTAGTTGAAGCAGTCGTAGTTACGGTTGTTGTAGGTGCTGCAGTTGTAGTTGAAGCAGTCGTGGTTACGGTTGTTGTAGGTGCTGCAGACGTAGTTGAGGCAGTTGTGGTTACGGTTGTTGGAGGTGCTGTAGTTGTAGGTGGAGCTGTTGTAAAAACATAAATTTAAAGAATATGTAAATACGCAATGGTGCCCAAACCAAAAGGATTTCTTGTTTGATGTCAAACTGACATTGGTGCCAGTTTCACACACCTTTAAGAACCATCATAAAAGGCTAACAAAAACTTGGCTTTGCAGACCTTTTAGCATCTTATCTACTTCTGAATTGGCTAATATAATTATATATTTTTTACAGTTAAGAAAAAATAATAAAATAACAAGATTTCTGATTCAGTACAAGTTAGCTTAGAAAATAGCTCATCCTGCCCCACACAGCACTGTTTAATGGATGGATTGAACTGCACAACACTGAAAACTGTTAAAGCTGTCTTTATGAATCTTGTCTTTATTTCTTGTATAGCAACATCAGTTTGTTGCTGACTTATTTAAAAACACAGCATGAGCAGCACGAAACGTTATTTCAAATGTTTTAGATACTGATTAGAGTTTAATATTGTGTTGTGTTTACTTACCGCTTACTGTGACTGAGTTGGGATCTATGGTCACGTTGAAGATACTGTTGGTAGTATTCACAGCGTCTACTAAGGTTCGAGTAATGTTATTAGCCGATGGGATTGCTGCACCCGGATTGAACTCAATCGCCATTTCTGCTACAGTTCCAGTTGCTCTTGTTGATCTAGTTGAGTCACTGTATCATAAAAACAAATGTTAAATGATGACATGAAATTATTCTGCTGCATGGAGTCGTGTGGTTTACACATGACACTATCAACAACACAAACATTCAAGAAAATGTTTTTACCTGAAACGAGTCACTCTGCATCTGTTAAAACCTTGAAAAGGTCCATATAACCGATTACACTGCAAAAAGAAAGCAACATTGAAAGACCTTGAAAAGCTGTCAACGACAATTTTCTTTAAATTAAATTACACAGAAATGCAATGATATTTGAAAAAAAATGCTGAAATTAATTTTCATCTTAACAGATTTGTCTTTTAACAAAAGCATTCTGTCCAATCCTTCATTCACAACACTGACACAGTCAATGACGAAGGTATAATTTGAAAATGCACTCACCGGACCCTCAATTCGTCCTGCAAGTGCTCTGGATTCACTGCTGCTGATGTCAGCAAGGGCAGGTGTAAAAGGTTCGCTCAAGCCCAATGTGACACCAAAAGTTGGAGGTGGAACTGTTGTTGGTGGTGATGTTGTTGTTGGCGTGCTTGCTGTTGTTGTGGTTGATGTTGTTGTTGTTGTCGCTGTTGTTGTTGTTGACATTGTTGTTATTGGTGTTGCTGTCGCTGTTGCTGTTGTTGGCGTTGTTGTTGTTGATGGTGCTGTTGTTGTCGATGGTGTTGTTGTTGTTGTTGTTGTTGATGGTGTTGTTGATGTTGTTGATGTTGTAGGTGGTGTTGTTGATGGTGTTGTTGTTGTTGGTGGTGTTGTTGTTGTTGCTGTTGGTGTTGTTGTTGTTGTTGTTGGTGCTGTTGTTGTTGGTGTTGTTGTTGTTGTAGATGGTGTTGTTGTTGGTGATGTAGTTGATATTGTTGTTGTTGCTGTTGTTGATGGTGTTGTTGTTGGTGCTGTTGTTGATGCTGTTGCTGTTGTTGATGGTGTTGTTGGTGCTGTTGTTGATGGTGTTGTTGTTGCTGTTGTTGCTGTTGTTGATGGTGTTGTCGTTGTTGTTGATGATGGTGTTGTTGTTGGTGCTGTTGTTGTTGATGGTGTTGTTGTTGGTGCTGTTGTTAATGGTGTTGTTGCTGTTGTTGATGGTGTTGTTGGCGTTGTTGTTGTTGATGGTGTTGTTATTGGTGTTGTTGGTGCTGTTGTTGATGGTGTTGTTGGTGCTGTTGTCGATGGTGTTGTTGATGGTGTTGTTATTGGTGTTGTTGTTGGTGCTGTTGTTGATGGTGTTGTTGCTGTTGTTGATGGTGTTGGCGTTGTTGTTGTTGATGGTGTTGTTGTTGTTGGTGTTGTTGGTGTTGTTGTTGATGGTGGTGTTATTGGTGTTGTTGTTGTCGATGGTGCTGTTGTTGTCGCTGTTGTTGTTGGAGTTGTTGTTGGAGTTGTTGTTGGTGGTGTTGTTGACGTTGGTGTTGTTGTTGTTGCTGTTGCTGTTGTCGCTGTTGTTGTTGGAGTTGTTGTTGGTGTTGCTGTTGATGGTGTTGTTGGAGTTGTTGTTGGTGTTGTTGTTGTTGTTGTTGTTGCTGTTGTTGTTGATGGTGGTGTTGTTGGTGTTGTTGTTGGTGTTGTTGTTGTTGTTGTTGGTGGTGGTGCTGTTGTTGTCGATGATGTTGTTGTTGTCGCTGTTGTTGTTGGAGTTGTTGTTGGTGGTGTTGTTGACGTTGGTGTTGTTGTTGTTGCTGTTGATGGTGTTGTTGGAGTTGTTGTTGGTGTTGTTGTTGTTGTTGTTGGAGGTGGTGCTGTTGATGTTGTAGGTGGTGTTGTTGCTGTTGTTGTTGATGGTGGTGTTGTTGTTGTTGGTGTTGTTGTTGTTGTTGTTGTTGTTGGTGGTAGTGCTGTTGATGTTGTAGGTGGTGTTGTTGCTGTTGTTGTTGTTGTTGTTGACGTTGTTGTTGATGATGGTGTTGTTGGTGTTGTTGTTGTTGTTGGTGCTGTTGTTGATGGTGTTGTCGTTGTTGATGATGATGGTGTTGTTGGTGTCGTTGTTGTTGGTGCTATAGTTGTTGTTGATGGTGTTGTTGTCGTTGATGGTGTTGTTGTTGTCGATGGTGTTGTTGTTGTCGCTGTTGTTGTTGGAGTTGTTGTTGGTGGTGTTGTTGTTGTTGCTGTTGGTGTTGTTGTTGTTGTTGGTGGTGCTGTTGTTGTTGCTGTTGTTGTTGATGGTGTTGTTGTTGGTGGTGTTGTTGTTGGTGTTGTTGCTGTTGTTGTTGTTGGTGGTGCTGTTGTTGTCGATGGTGTTGTTGTTGTTGGTGCTGTTGTTGATGGTGTTGTTGTTGCTGTTGTTGATGGTGTTGTCGTTGTTGTTGATGATGGTGTTGTTGTTGGTGCTGTTGTTGTTGATGGTGTTGTTGTTGGTGCTGTTGTTGATGGTGTTGTTGCTGTTGTTGATGGTGTTGTTGGCGTTGTTGTTGATGGTGTTGTTGTTGGTGTTGTTGTTGGTGTTGTTGTTGACGGTGGTGTTATTGGTGTTGTTGTTGTCGATGGTGCTGTTGTTGACGCTGTTGTTGTTGGAGTTGTTGTTGGAGTTGTTGTTGGTGGTGTTGTTGGAGTTGTTGTTGGTGTTGTTGTTGTTGTTGTTGTTGTTGTTGGTGGTGGTGTTGTTGTTGTTGGTGGTGCTGTTGTTGTTGCTGTTGTTGTTGATGGTGTTGTTGTTGTTGCTGTTGTTGTTGTTGTTGGTGGTGCTGTTGTTGTCGATGGTGTTGTTGTTGTTGTTGGTGGTGTTGTTGACGTTGGTGGTGTTGTTGTTGTTGATGGTGTTGTTGTTGTTGTTGGTGGTGGTGATGTTGATATTGTTGTTATTGGTGTTGTTGTTGATGGTGTTGTTATTGGTGTTGTTGATGGTGTTGTTGTTGGTGCTGTTGTTGTTGGTGGTGTTGTTGACGTTGGTGGTGTTGTTGTTGTTGATGGTGTTGTTGTTGTTGTTGGTGGTGGTGATGTTGATATTGTTGTTATTGGTGTTGTTGTTGATGGTGTTGTCGTTGTTGTCGATGATGGTGTTGTTGTTGGTGCTGTTGTTGTTGTTGATGGTGTTGTCGTTGTTGTTGATGATGGTGTTGTTGTTGGTGCTGTTGTTGTTGTTGATGGTGTTGTTGTTGGTGCTGTTGTTGATGGTGTTGTTGCTGTTGTTGATAGTGTTGTTGGCGTTGTTGTTGTTGATGGTGTTGTTGTTGGTGTTGTTGTTGACGGTGGTGTTGTTGGTGTTGTTGTCGATGGTGTTGTTGTCGATGGTGCTGTTGTCGCTGTTGTTGTTGGAGTTGTTGTTGGTGGTGTTGTTGGAGTTGTTGTTGGTGTTGTTGGTGTTGTTGTTGTTGGTGGTGTTGTTGTTGTTGGTGTTGCTGTTGTTGTTGCTGTTGTTGTTGATGGTGTTGTTGTTGTTGCTGTTGTTGTTGTTGTTGGTGGTGCTGTTGTTGTCGATGGTGTTGTTGTTGTTGTTGGTGGTGTTGTTGACGTTGGTGGTGTTGTTGTTGTTGATGGTGTTGTTGTTGTTGTTGGTGGTGGTGATGTTGATATTGTTGTTATTGGTGTTGTTGTTGATGGTGTTGTTATTGGTGTTGTTGATGGTGTTGTTGTTGGTGCTGTTGTTGTTGGTGGTGTTGTTGACGTTGGTGGTGTTGTTGTTGTTGATGGTGTTGTTGTTGTTGTTGTTGGTGGTGGTGATGTTGATATTGTTGTTATTGGTGTTGTTGTTGATGGTGTTGTCGTTGTTGTTGATGATGGTGTTGTTGTTGGTGCTGTTGTTGTTGTTGATGGTGTTGTCGTTGTTGTTGATGATGGTGTTGTTGTTGGTGCTGTTGTTGTTGTTGATGGTGTTGTTGTTGGAGTTGTTGTTGGTGGTGTTGTTGGAGTTGTTGTTGGTGTTGTTGGTGTTGTTGTTGTTGGTGGTGTTGTTGTTGTTGGTGTTGCTGTTGTTGTTGCTGTTGTTGTTGATGGTGTTGTTGTTGTTGCTGTTGTTGTTGTTGTTGGTGGTGCTGTTGTTGTCGATGGTGTTGTTGTTGTTGGTGGTGTTGTTGACGTTGGTGGTGTTGTTGTTGTTGATGGTGTTGTTGTTGTTGTTGGTGGTGGTGATGTTGATATTGTTGTTATTGGTGTTGTTGTTGATGGTGTTGTTATTGGTGTTGTTGTTGGTGCTGTTGTTGATGGTGTTGTTGGTGCTGTTGTTGATGGTGTTGTTGTTGCTGTTGTTGATGGTGTTGTCGTTGTTGTTGATGATGGTGTTGTTGTTGGTGCTGTTGTTGTTGTTGATGGTGTTGTTGTTGGTGCTGTTGTTGATGGTGTTGTTGCTGTTGTTGATAGTGTTGTTGGCGTTGTTGTTGTTGATGGTGTTGTTGTTGGTGTTGTTGTTGACGGTGGTGTTGTTGGTGTTGTTGTCGATGGTGTTGTTGTCGATGGTGCTGTTGTCGCTGTTGTTGTTGGAGTTGTTGTTGCTGTTGATGGTGTTGTTGGTGTTGTTGTTGTTGTTGTTGTTGCTGTTGTTGTTGATGGTGGTGTTGTTGACAGTGTTGTTATTGGTGTTGTTGTTGTGGATGGTGTTGTTGTTGCTGTTGGTGTTGTTGTTGGAGTTGTTGGTGGTGGTGTTGTTGACATTGGTGTTGTTGTTGTTGCTGTTGATGCTGTTGTTGTTGTTGTTGTTGATGATGATGGTGTTGTTGTTGGTGATGTTGATGTTGATGGTGTTGTTATTGTTGGTGTTGCTGTTGCTGTTGTTGTTGTTGTTGGTGGTGGTACTGTTGTTGTTGATTGTGTTGTTGTTGTTGATGTTGTTGTTGGTGGTGCTGTTGTTGTTGTTGTTGTTGTTGGTGCTGTTGTTGTTGGTGTTGTTGGTGTTGTTGTTGATGGTGGTGTTATTGGTGTTGTTGTTGTCGATGGTGCTGTTGTTGTCGCTGTTGTTGTTGGAGTTGTTGTTGGAGTTGTTGTTGGTGGTGTTGTTGACGTTGGTGTTGTTGTTGTTGCTGTTGCTGTTGTCGCTGTTGTTGTTGGAGTTGTTGTTGGTGTTGCTGTTGATGGTGTTGTTGGAGTTGTTGTTGGTGTTGTTGTTGTTGCTGTTGTTGTTGATGGTGGTGTTGTTGGTGTTGTTGTTGGTGTTGTTGTTGTTGTTGTTGGTGGTGGTGCTGTTGTTGTCGATGATGTTGTTGTTGTCGCTGTTGTTGTTGGAGTTGTTGTTGGTGGTGTTGTTGACGTTGGTGTTGTTGTTGTTGCTGTTGATGGTGTTGTTGGAGTTGTTGTTGGTGTTGTTGTTGTTGTTGTTGGAGGTGGTGCTGTTGTTGTTGTAGGTGGTGTTGTTGCTGTTGTTGTTGTTGGTGGTGTTGTTGTTGTTGGTGTTGTTGTTGTTGTTGTTGTTGTTGGTCGTGCTGTTGTTGTTGTTGGTGGTGTTGTTGCTGTTGTTGTTGTTGTTGTTGACGTTGTTGTTGATGATGGTGTTGTTGGTGTTGTTGTTGTTGTTGGTGCTGTTGTTGATGGTGTTGTCGTTGTTGATGATGATGGTGTTGTTGGTGTCGTTGTTGTTGGTGCTATAGTTGTTGTTGATGGTGTTGTTGTCGTTGATGGTGTTGTTGTTGTCGATGGTGTTGTTGTTGTCGCTGTTGTTGTTGGAGTTGTTGTTGGTGGTGTTGTTGTTGTTGCTGTTGGTGTTGTTGTTGTTGTTGGTGGTGCTGTTGTTGTTGCTGTTGTTGTTGATGTTGTTGTTGTTGGTGGTGTTGTTGTTGGTGTTGTTGCTGTTGTTGTTGTTGGTGGTGTTGTTGTTGTAGATGGTGTTGTTGTTGTTGGTGTTGTTGTTGATGTTGTTGTTGTTGCTGTTGTTGTTGTTGTTGTAGTTGTTGTTGTTGTTGTTGTTGTTGTTGGTGCTGTTGTTGTTGTTGGTGTTGTTGTTGGTGCTGTTGTTGTTGGTGTTGTTGGTGTTGTTGTTGTTGTTGTTGGCGTTGTTGTTGATGGTGTTGTTGTTGGTGTTGTTGTTGGTGTTGTTGTTGACGGTGGTGTTATTGGTGTTGTTGTTGTCGATGGTGCTGTTGTTGTCGCTGTTGTTGTTGGAGTTGTTGTTGGAGTTGTTGTTGGTGGTGTTGTTGGAGTTGTTGTTGGTGTTGTTGTTGTTGTTGTTGTTGTTGTTGGTGGTGTTGTTGTTGTTGGTGGTGCTGTTGTTGTTGCTGTTGTTGTTGATGGTGTTGTTGTTGTTGCTGTTGTTGTTGTTGTTGGTGGTGCTGTTGTTGTCGATGGTGTTGTTGTTGTTGTTGGTGGTGTTGTTGACGTTGGTGGTGTTGTTGTTGTTGATGGTGTTGTTGTTGTTGTTGGTGGTGGTGATGTTGATATTGTTGTTATTGGTGTTGTTGTTGATGGTGTTGTTATTGGTGTTGTTGATGGTGTTGTTGTTGGTGCTGTTGTTGTTGGTGGTGTTGTTGACGTTGGTGGTGTTGTTGTTGTTGATGGTGTTGTTGTTGTTGTTGGTGGTGGTGATGTTGATATTGTTGTTATTGGTGTTGTTGTTGATGGTGTTGTCGTTGTTGTTGATGATGGTGTTGTTGTTGGTGCTGTTGTTGTTGTTGATGGTGTTGTCGTTGTTGTTGATGATGGTGTTGTTGTTGGTGCTGTTGTTGTTGTTGATGGTGTTGTTGTTGGTGCTGTTGTTGATGGTGTTGTTGCTGTTGTTGATGGTGTTGTTGGCGTTGTTGTTGTTGATGGTGTTGTTGTTGTTGTTGTTGTTGACGGTGTTGTTGTTGGTGTTGTTGTCGATGGTGTTGTTGTCGATGGTGCTGTTGTCGCTGTTGTTGTTGGAGTTGTTGTTGGTGGTGTTGTTGGAGTTGTTGTTGGTGTTGTTGGTGTTGTTGTTGTTGGTGGTGTTGTTGTTGTTGGTGTTGCTGTTGTTGTTGCTGTTGTTGTTGATGGTGTTGTTGTTGTTGCTGTTGTTGTTGTTGTTGGTGGTGCTGTTGTTGTCGATGGTGTTGTTGTTGTTGTTGGTGGTGTTGTTGACGTTGGTGGTGTTGTTGTTGTTGATGGTGTTGTTGTTGTTGTTGGTGGTGGTGATGTTGATATTGTTGTTATTGGTGTTGTTGTTGATGGTGTTGTTATTGGTGTTGTTGATGGTGTTGTTGTTGGTGCTGTTGTTGTTGGTGGTGTTGTTGACGTTGGTGGTGTTGTTGTTGTTGATGGTGTTGTTGTTGTTGTTGGTGGTGTTGTTGACGTTGGTGGTGTTGTTGTTGTTGATGGTGTTGTTGTTGTTGTTGGTGGTGGTGATGTTGATATTGTTGTTATTGGTGTTGTTGTTGATGGTGTTGTTATTGGTGTTGTTGATGGTGTTGTTGTTGGTGCTGTTGTTGTTGGTGGTGTTGTTGACGTTGGTGGTGTTGTTGTTGTTGATGGTGTTGTTGTTGTTGTTGGTGGTGGTGATGTTGATATTGTTGTTATTGGTGTTGTTGTTGATGGTGTTGTCGTTGTTGTTGATGATGGTGTTGTTGTTGGTGCTGTTGTTGTTGTTGATGGTGTTGTCGTTGTTGTTGATGATGGTGTTGTTGTTGGTGCTGTTATTGTTGTTGATGGTGTTGATGTTGGTGCTGTTGTTGATGGTGTTGTTGCTGTTGTTGATAGTGTTGTTGGCGTTGTTGTTGTTGATGGTGTTGTTGTTGGTGTTGTTGTTGACGGTGGTGTTGTTGGTGTTGTTGTCGATGGTGTTGTTGTCGATGGTGCTGTTGTCGCTGTTGTTGTTGGAGTTGTTGTTGGTGGTGTTGTTGGAGTTGTTGTTGGTGTTGTTGGTGTTGTTGTTGTTGGTGGTGTTGTTGTTGTTGGTGTTGCTGTTGTTGTTGCTGTTGTTGTTGATGGTGTTGTTGTTGTTGCTGTTGTTGTTGTTGTTGGTGGTGCTGTTGTTGTCGATGGTGTTGTTGTTGTTGTTGGTGGTGTTGTTGACGTTGGTGGTGTTGTTGTTGTTGATGGTGTTGTTGTTGTTGTTGGTGGTGGTGATGTTGATTTTGTTGTTCTTGGTGTTGTTGTTGATGGTGTTGTTTTTGGTGTTGTTGATGGTGTTGTTGTTGGTGCTGTTGTTGTTGGTGGTGTTGTTGAAGTTGTTGGTGTTGTTGTTGTTGTTGGTGTTGTTGTTGTTGTTGGTGGTGGTGATGTTGATTTTGTTGTTGTTGGTGTTGTTGTTGATGGTGTTGTCGTTGTTGTTGATGATGGTGTTGTTGTTGGTGCTGTTGTTGTTGTTGATGGTGTTGTCGTTGTTGTTGATGATGGTGTTGTTGTTGGTGCTGTTGTTGTTGTTGATGGTGTTGTTGTTGGTGCTGTTGTTGATGGTGTTGTTGCTGTTGTTGATAGTGTTGTTGGCGTTGTTGTTGTTGATGGTGTTGTTGTTGGTGTTGTTGTTGACGGTGGTGTTGTTGGTGTTGTTGTCGATGGTGTTGTTGTCGATGGTGCTGTTGTCGCTGTTGTTGTTGGAGTTGTTGTTGGTGGTGTTGTTGGAGTTGTTGTTGGTGTTGTTGGTGTTGTTGTTGTTGGTGGTGTTGTTGTTGTTGGTGTTGCTGTTGTTGTTGCTGTTGTTGTTGATGGTGTTGTTGTTGTTGCTGTTGTTGTTGTTGTTGGTGGTGCTGTTGTTGTCGATGGTGTTGTTGTTGTTGGTGGTGTTGTTGACGTTGGTGGTGTTGTTGTTGTTGATGGTGTTGTTGTTGTTGTTGGTGGTGGTGATGTTGATATTGTTGTTATTGGTGTTGTTGTTGATGGTGTTGTTATTGGTGTTGTTGTTGGTGCTGTTGTTGATGGTGTTGTTGGTGCTGTTGTTGATGGTGTTGTTGTTGCTGTTGTTGATGGTGTTGTCGTTGTTGTTGATGATGGTGTTGTTGTTGGTGCTGTTGTTGTTGTTGATGGTGTTGTTGTTGGTGCTGTTGTTGATGGTGTTGTTGCTGTTGTTGATAGTGTTGTTGGCGTTGTTGTTGTTGATGGTGTTGTTGTTGGTGTTGTTGTTGTCGGTGTTGTTGTTGGTGTTGTTGTCGATGGTGTTGTTGTCGATGGTGCTGTTGTCGCTGTTGTTGTTGGAGTTGTTGTTGCTGTTGATGGTGTTGTTGGTGTTGTTGTTGTTGTTGTTGTTGCTGTTGTTGTTGATGGTGGTGTTGTTGACAGTGTTGTTATTGGTGTTGTTGTTGTTGTTGTGGATGGTGTTGTTGTTGCTGTTGGTGTTGTTGTTGGAGTTGTTGGTGGTGGTGTTGTTGACATTGGTGTTGTTGTTGTTGCTGTTGATGCTGTTGTTGTTGTTGTTGTTGATGATGATGGTGTTGTTGTTGGTGATGTTGATGTTGATGGTGTTGTTATTGTTGGTGTTGCTGTTGCTGTTGTTGTTGTTGTTGGTGGTGGTACTGTTGTTGTTGATTGTGTTGTTGTTGTTGATGTTGTTGTTGGTGGTGCTGTTGTTGTTGGTGTTGTTGTTGGTGCTGTTGTTGTTGGTGTTGTTGGTGTTGTTGTTGATGGTGGTGTTATTGGTGTTGTTGTTGTCGATGGTGCTGTTGTTGTCGCTGTTGTTGTTGGAGTTGTTGTTGGAGTTGTTGTTGGTGGTGTTGTTGACGTTGGTGTTGTTGTTGTTGCTGTTGCTGTTGTCGCTGTTGTTGTTGGAGTTGTTGTTGGTGTTGCTGTTGATGGTGTTGTTGGAGTTGTTGTTGGTGTTGTTGTTGTTGCTGTTGTTGTTGATGGTGGTGTTGTTGGTGTTGTTGTTGGTGTTGTTGTTGTTGTTGTTGGTGGTGGTGCTGTTGTTGTCGATGATGTTGTTGTTGTCGCTGTTGTTGTTGGAGTTGTTGTTGGTGGTGTTGTTGACGTTGGTGTTGTTGTTGTTGCTGTTGATGGTGTTGTTGGAGTTGTTGTTGGTGGTGTTGTTGTTGTTGTTGGAGGTGGTGCTGTTGATGTTGTAGGTGGTGTTGTTGCTGTTGTTGTTGATGGTGGTGTTGTTGTTGTTGGTGTTGTTGTTGTTGTTGTTGTTGGTGGTAGTGCTGTTGATGTTGTAGGTGGTGTTGTTGCTGTTGTTGTTGTTGTTGGTGCTGTTGTTGATGGTGTTGTCGTTGTTGATGATGATGGTGTTGTTGGTGTCGTTGTTGTTGGTGCTATAGTTGTTGTTGATGGTGTTGTTGTCGTTGATGGTGTTGTTGTTGTCGATGGTGTTGTTGTTGTCGCTGTTGTTGTTGGAGTTGTTGTTGATGATGGTGTTGTTGGTGTTGTTGTTGTTGTTGGTGTTGTTGTTGATGGTGTTGTCGTTGTTGATGATGATGGTGTTGTTGGTGTCGTTGTTGTTGGTGCTATAGTTGTTGTTGATGGTGTTGTTGTCGTTGATGGTGTTGTTGTTGTCGATGGTGTTGTTGTTGTCGCTGTTGTTGTTGGAGTTGTTGTTGGTGGTGTTGTTGTTGTTGCTGTTGGTGTTGTTGTTGTTGTTGGTGGTGCTGTTGTTGTTGCTGTTGTTGTTGATGGTGTTGTTGTTGGTGGTGTTGTTGTTGGTGTTGTTGCTGTTGTTGTTGTTGGTGGTGCTGTTGTTGTCGATGGTGTTGTTGTTGTTGGTGCTGTTGTTGATGGTGTTGTTGTTGCTGTTGTTGATGGTGTTGTCGTTGTTGTTGATGATGGTGTTGTTGTTGGTGCTGTTGTTGTTGATGGTGTTGTTGTTGGTGCTGTTGTTGATGGTGTTGTTGCTGTTGTTGATGGTGTTGTTGGCGTTGTTGTTGATGGTGTTGTTGTTGGTGTTGTTGTTGGTGTTGTTGTTGACGGTGGTGTTATTGGTGTTGTTGTTGTCGATGGTGCTGTTGTTGTCGCTGTTGTTGTTGGAGTTGTTGTTGGAGTTGTTGTTGGTGGTGTTGTTGGAGTTGTTGTTGGTGTTGTTGTTGTTGTTGTTGTTGTTGTTGGTGGTGTTGTTGTTGTTGGTGGTGCTGTTGTTGTTGCTGTTGTTGTTGATGGTGTTGTTGTTGTTGATGTTGTTGTTGTTGGTGGTGGTGCTGTTGTTGTCGATGGTGTTGTTGTTGTTGTTGGTGGTGTTGTTGACGTTGGTGGTGTTGTTGTTGTTGATGGTGTTGTTGTTGTTGTTGGTGGTGGTGATGTTGATATTGTTGTTATTGGTGTTGTTGTTGATGGTGTTGTTATTGGTGTTGTTGTTGGTGCTGTTGTTGATGGTGTTGTTGGTGCTGTTGTTGATGGTGTTGTTGTTGCTGTTGTTGATGGTGTTGTCGTTGTTGTTGATGATGGTGTTGTTGTTGGTGCTGTTGTTGTTGTTGATGGTGTTGTTGTTGGTGCTGTTGTTGATGGTGTTGTTGCTGTTGTTGATAGTGTTGTTGGCGTTGTTGTTGTTGATGGTGTTGTTGTTGGTGTTGTTGTTGACGGTGGTGTTGTTGGTGTTGTTGTCGATGGTGTTGTTGTTGATGGTGTTGTTGTTGCTGTTGTTGTTGGTGTTGTTGTTGCTGTTGATGGTGTTGTTGGTGTTGTTGTTGTTGTTGTTGTTGCTGTTGTTGTTGATGGTGGTGTTGTTGACAGTGTTGTTATTGGTGTTGTTGTTGTTGTTGTGGATGGTGTTGTTGTTGCTGTTGGTGTTGTTGTTGGAGTTGTTGGTGGTGGTGTTGTTGACATTGGTGTTGTTGTTGTTGGTGTTGATGCTGTTGTTGTTGTTGTTGTTGATGATGATGGTGTTGTTGTTGGTGATGTTGATGTTGATGGTGTTGTTCTTGTTGGTGTTGCTGTTGCTGTTGTTGTTGTTGTTGGTGGTGGTACTGGTGTTGTTGATTGTGTTGTTGTTGTTGATGTTGTTGTTGGTGGTGCTGTTGTTGTTGGTGTTGTTGTTGGTGCTGTTGTTGTTGGTGTTGTTGGTGTTGTTGTTGATGGTGGTGTTATTGGTGTTGTTGTTGTCGATGGTGCTGTTGTTGTCGCTGTTGTTGTTGGAGTTGTTGTTGGAGTTGTTGTTGGTGGTGTTGTTGACGTTGGTGTTGTTGTTGTTGCTGTTGCTGTTGTCGCTGTTGTTGTTGGAGTTGTTGTTGGTGTTGCTGTTGATGGTGTTGTTGGAGTTGTTGTTGGTGTTGTTGTTGTTGCTGTTGTTGTTGATGGTGGTGTTGTTGGTGTTGTTGTTGGTGTTGTTGTTGTTGTTGTTGGTGGTGGTGCTGTTGTTGTCGATGATGTTGTTGTTGTCGCTGTTGTTGTTGGAGTTGTTGTTGGTGGTGTTGTTGACGTTGGTGTTGTTGTTGTTGCTGTTGATGGTGTTGTTGGAGTTGTTGTTGGTGTTGTTGTTGTTGTTGTTGGAGGTGGTGCTGTTGATGTTGTAGGTGGTGTTGTTGCTGTTGTTGTTGATGGTGGTGTTGTTGTTGTTGGTGTTGTTGTTGTTGTTGTTGTTGGTGGTAGTGCTGTTGATGTTGTAGGTGGTGTTGTTGCTGTTGTTGTTGTTGTTGGTGCTGTTGTTGATGGTGTTGTCGTTGTTGATGATGATGGTGTTGTTGGTGTCGTTGTTGTTGGTGCTATAGTTGTTGTTGATGGTGTTGTTGTCGTTGATGGTGTTGTTGTTGTCGATGGTGTTGTTGTTGTCGCTGTTGTTGTTGGAGTTGTTGTTGATGATGGTGTTGTTGGTGTTGTTGTTGTTGTTGGTGCTGTTGTTGATGGTGTTGTCGTTGTTGATGATGATGGTGTTGTTGGTGTCGTTGTTGTTGGTGCTATAGTTGTTGTTGATGGTGTTGTTGTCGTTGATGGTGTTGTTGTTGTCGATGGTGTTGTTGTTGTCGCTGTTGTTGTTGGAGTTGTTGTTGGTGGTGTTGTTGTTGTTGCTGTTGGTGTTGTTGTTGTTGTTGGTGGTGCTGTTGTTGTTGTTGTTGTTGTTGATGGTGTTGTTGTTGGTGTTGTTGTTGTTGGTGTTGTTGCTGTTGTTGTTGTTGGTGGTGCTGTTGTTGTCGATGGTGTTGTTGTTGTTGGTGCTGTTGTTGTTGGTGTTGTTGTTGCTGTTGTTGATGGTGTTGTCGTTGTTGTTGATGATGGTGTTGTTGTTGGTGCTGTTGTTGTTGATGGTGTTGTTGTTGGTGCTGTTGTTGATGGTGTTGTTGCTGTTGTTGATGGTGTTGTTGGCGTTGTTGTTGATGGTGTTGTTGTTGGTGTTGTTGTTGGTGTTGTTGTTGACGGTGGTGTTATTGGTGTTGTTGTTGTCGATGGTGCTGTTGTTGTCGCTGTTGTTGTTGGAGTTGTTGTTGGAGTTGTTGTTGGTGGTGTTGTTGGAGTTGTTGTTGGTGTTGTTGTTGTTGGTGTTGTTGTTGTTGGTGGTGTTGTTGTTGTTGGTGGTGCTGTTGTTGTTGCTGTTGTTGTTGATGGTGTTGTTGTTGTTGCTGTTGTTGTTGTTGGTGGTGGTGCTGTTGTTGTAGATGGTGTTGTTGTTGTTGTTGGTGGTGTTGTTGACGTTGGTGGTGTTGTTGTTGTTGATGGTGTTGTTGTTGTTGTTGGTGGTGGTGATGTTGATATTGTTGTTATTGGTGTTGTTGTTGATGGTGTTGTTATTGGTGTTGTTGATGGTGTTGTTGTTGGTGCTGTTGTTGTTGGTGGTGTTGTTGACGTTGGTGGTGTTGTTGTTGTTGATGGTGTTGTTGTTGTTGTTGGTGGTGGTGATGTTGATATTGTTGTTATTGGTGTTGTTGTTGATGGTGTTGTCGTTGTTGTTGATGATGGTGTTGTTGTTGGTGCTGTTGTTGTTGTTGATGGTGTTGTCGTTGTTGTTGATGATGGTGTTGTTGTTGGTGCTGTTGTTGTTGTTGATGGTGTTGTTGTTGGTGCTGTTGTTGATGGTGTTGTTGCTGTTGTTGATAGTGTTGTTGGCGTTGTTGTTGTTGATGGTGTTGTTGTTGGTGGTGTTGTTGTTGACGGTGGTGTTGTTGGTGTTGTTGTCGATGGTGTTGTTGTCGATGGTGCTGTTGTCGCTGTTGTTGTTGGAGTTGTTGTTGGTGGTGTTGTTGGAGTTGTTGTTGGTGTTGTTGGTGTTGTTGTTGTTGGTGGTGTTGTTGTTGTTGGTGTTGCTGTTGTTGTTGCTGTTGTTGTTGATGGTGTTGTTGTTGTTGCTGTTGTTGTTGTTGTTGGTGGTGCTGTTGTTGTCGATGGTGTTGTTGTTGTTGTTGGTGGTGTTGTTGACGTTGGTGGTGTTGTTGTTGTTGATGGTGTTGTTGTTGTTGTTGGTGGTGGTGATGTTGATATTGTTGTTATTGGTGTTGTTGTTGATGGTGTTGTTATTGGTGTTGTTGATGGTGTTGTTGTTGGTGCTGTTGTTGTTGGTGGTGTTGTTGACGTTGGTGGTGTTGTTGTTGTTGATGGTGTTGTTGTTGTTGTTGGTGGTGGTGATGTTGATATTGTTGTTATTGGTGTTGTTGTTGATGGTGTTGTCGTTGTTGTTGATGATGGTGTTGTTGTTGGTGCTGTTGTTGTTGTTGATGGTGTTGTCGTTGTTGTTGATGATGGTGTTGTTGTTGGTGCTGTTGTTGTTGTTGATGGTGTTGTTGTTGGTGCTGTTGTTGATGGTGTTGTTGCTGTTGTTGATAGTGTTGTTGGCGTTGTTGTTGTTGATGGTGTTGTTGTTGGTGTTGTTGTTGACGGTGGTGTTGTTGGTGTTGTTGTCGATGGTGTTGTTGTCGATGGTGCTGTTGTCGCTGTTGTTGTTGGAGTTGTTGTTGGTGGTGTTGTTGGAGTTGTTGTTGGTGTTGTTGGTGTTGTTGTTGTTGGTGGTGGTGTTGTTGTTGTTGGTGTTGCTGTTGTTGTTGCTGTTGTTGTTGATGGTGTTGTTGTTGTTGCTGTTGTTGTTGTTGTTGGTGGTGCTGTTGTTGTCGATGGTGTTGTTGTTGTTGGTGGTGTTGTTGACGTTGGTGGTGGTGTTGTTGTTGTTGATGGTGTTGTTGTTGTTGTTGGTGGTGGTGATGTTGATATTGTTGTTATTGGTGTTGTTGTTGATGGTGTTGTTATTGGTGTTGTTGTTGGTGCTGTTGTTGATGGTGTTGTTGGTGCTGTTGTTGATGGTGTTGTTGTTGCTGTTGTTGATGGTGTTGTCGTTGTTGTTGATGATGGTGTTGTTGTTGGTGCTGTTGTTGTTGTTGATGGTGTTGTTGTTGGTGCTGTTGTTGATGGTGTTGTTGCTGTTGTTGATAGTGTTGTTGGCGTTGTTGTTGTTGATGGTGTTGTTGTTGGTGTTGTTGTTGACGGTGGTGTTGTTGGTGTTGTTGTCGATGGTGTTGTTGTCGATGGTGCTGTTGTCGCTGTTGTTGTTGGAGTTGTTGTTGCTGTTGATGGTGTTGTTGGTGTTGTTGTTGTTGTTGTTGTTGCTGTTGTTGTTGATGGTGGTGTTGTTGACAGTGTTGTTATTGGTGTTGTTGTTGTTGTTGTGGATGGTGTTGTTGTTGCTGTTGGTGTTGTTGTTGGAGTTGTTGGTGGTGGTGTTGTTGACATTGGTGTTGTTGTTGTTGCTGTTGATGCTGTTGTTGTTGTTGTTGTTGATGATGATGGTGTTGTTGTTGGTGATGTTGATGTTGATGGTGTTGTTATTGTTGGTGTTGCTGTTGCTGTTGTTGTTGTTGTTGGTGGTGGTACTGTTGTTGTTGATTGTGTTGTTGTTGTTGATGTTGTTGTTGGTGGTGCTGTTGTTGTTGGTGTTGTTGTTGGTGCTGTTGTTGATGGCGTTGGTGTTGTTGTTGATGGTGTTGTTGTTGTTGTTGTTGTTGTTGACATTGTTGTCATTGTTGTTGATGATGGTGTTGTTGTTGTTGATGATGGTGGTGGTGGTGTTGTTGATAGTGTTGTTGTTGGTGCTGTTGTTGATGGCGCTGTTGTTGCTGTTGTTGTTGATTGCGTTGTTGTTGCTGTTGATGGAGTTGTTGTTGGTGTTGTTGTTGTTGTTGTTGTTGTTGCTGCTGGTGTTGTTGTTGTTGTTGATGGTGTTGTTGTTGATGGTGGTGTTGTTTGTGTTTGTGCAGCAGCAAGTGTTGCTGCAGCTAAAAAGTACCAAAAGAAAGGATTACTAAAACACAAGTTACCTTTTGCCGTTATTGACTAATCGTTATCTAAAGATGATACTTGACTTGGATGTGTCTTTATAAAAAATACAGGATGAGGTGTAGAAAAGAATTTCACCTCAACTTCATGTTGTGTTTTGCCCTACACCTTTTCCATTATTTTCTATCAAGAACTTTCAAAGCCAATTGGTACAACATCACTCAGCTTACCTATTATAATCAGGAAAATTGATATGATCCGTCCGACACCCATCCTGGTTTTCTTTTGATTCTAGAAATTCAAACAATACAGACACTTACTCACAGAAACAGCATGTCAAAACCTTTTGCACTACAGTTACTAATGACTAGAATTATTACTTTTTAAGTAGTACACAGTATCCAATCTGCAAATAACAGTATTCGCTATAGCAGTATGTTTAGTCTTGATATCGCAAGGGGCACAAAACATTCAAAAGGAGACGGTTTGATATATAATACAATATGTGTACACCTCATAGTAATCCATGTCCTGAACCACATAGCTTTTATACTTTAAAACAAGTGTGATAAAATGAAACTTTCACTTCTGTAAAAGTCATCTATGTTTCAATATATTGTCCAACATTTTCATTTTTTTGGCGTTCTGACAAAATACAAAAACTGTTCAACCATCAACCACATGCATCACATTTTACTTTAATTTTTTCATATTAATTTTTTTAACTGAATTTGATACTAGGATGTTAATGTGCTTGTATCTAAAACAGTGCATTTTAACAAAACTGCGTAAAGAAAGGGTACATGTGCCATGTAAGTACAGATGGGGAAAAAAATTATACAGCACTTTTAATGTGGATAAAAATATAATATCAGTTAAAGAGAACCCTACAACAGCATTTCACAACACAATAAAAAATGTTAATGACTTCATGTGACAATCGCTTATTGTCACTTTAAATATGTCATAATGACATATCATTTGTAATGAAATAGAAATGCATGAACTTTTCCTAAAAGTAAGAAATATATGATAATAAGATGTATTGATACAATGAATAAATCAACTCAAAAAAATTCCACAGACACATGCATGCTCTCTGTCTTTCTCTCTCACACAGCACCATGTTTACATGTACAAAAGCCTATAAAATTAAAAATGTACTTACCCAAAATGAAAAGATATAAGATGAAAAGTTATAAATTCCCCCTTTCTATCTGCTTTTAATGTTTTAAAGTATTTCAGTTTCTTTTAATTCAGTCCCGTTTACAATCACATCTGTGATATTGCAAACCTTTCACCAGATGTGACCGTCCACATCTATTAAGGCCTTTATATTGGAGTGGAATAAATGCTGATGACGTGATTCATAGATGATACATTTTTCAGATATGTTGTTACACCTTAGCGATGAACAGGCAGGCTTTCCGGTGTCAATTTGTCAGTTTCTTGGCTCAGTATCATGGCATAATCCCTCCTTTTGTCCTGTGAAACCGGTTGCTGTTCCTCCAGTGTAACAGTACATTAGAACAAACAAATCAATATAGATTTCTAGTGACGTGGTAATGGTGTGGGAAGAAATGCAAAAAAAACAAAAAAAAGAATAGCACATTCATACATATTGAACAAATATTGTTTTTGGTATTTGAAGTTATTGGAGGAAATATGTATAGAGATATACAATACAATACAATACAATACAACACAAGTACAATCAAATTTATATGGACACATAAAACGAAAAAACAACAACTGCAGCATTTTGTTGCTGTATAAGCACTACAGCTGCTTATACAGGCTTTCTGCAGGGTTCACCATGTTAAATGTAAAACTTTTTTAAAGGAGACATATCATGATCATTTTCAGGTTCATTCTTTTTTATTTTGGGTTTATACTAGAACATTAAAAATTGTAATGTTAAAAAAACTTTATTTTTCTCATACTGTCTGTCTGAATATAACTCTATCCACCCTCTGTCTCAAACGTTTTAGTGCCCCCAACAAAAGCTTGGTACTGAAACGCGTCAGAGTTTGCTTTTAGGTCTAACATGACTATGCCATGACAATAAAGGCATTTTAAAGGTTTAAAATGTGCGTGCCTTGGAGTTTTCTTGTGATTTTTGTGTCTACATGTATCTTTATCCAGAGAGCACCTCAAATAAACTCTAGTTGAGTCCAGGAAGTGCTCCTACCCAAACATTTTTTTAAGATCAGGTTTGTCTGGTTTATGTTTTTTATCAAGTGTCTTAAACAACTTAAATAATATGTTTCTGTAAAGCTTTAATTTTTTCTTTCAAAGTAAGCTTACATTGTCCAGCATTATAATTAATATGCAGTTTCCATCTATCCTTCTATTCTATTTTTACAGTTTATCATCAGGATGCTTAGCTTGTAGTTTCAGTGACGTCTTTAGCTGTGTAGTCTATCCCTGTGTTGTTTTTGCATTAAACCTCCTTAAGTCACCTGTCATTCAAACATTGTTGACGCATGACTTATGCATTCATTCATGGCAGATTAGTTTTGTCTCGTACTTCCAAAACTGCACAATTCAAATTCTGCTCAACAGGAAAAAAAACAAACAAAGACAATGATGCAGCTAAAAACGTTTATACAATGTGGATTTGATCCTCCATTACATAAAGGTCACTGTGAGTCAAGGTTATGTTGGTTTTCATAATTCAGACAGAAGGCAGTAATCATATGACTCATAGGCCTAAATATAACCACTGCACTGATGCAGCAAATTTGGAACATAACACATACATACATTACTTATTACATTCACATAACTTGTACTCAAGACACACTATCCCTGATGCATTAGGTATATTGTGTTGGGAGTACAATCTGATAATAAGATGTACCCCAAAATGTTTTTTTTTAAATGATACTGTGGCCAATTGTGGAACATGCTTTGTTTTATATTACTGTGTTTTTTTTCTTACCTTCTGACATCTGACTGTCTAATGTGAAAAAATCCAGATATTCAGCTCTGATATTTTCAGGAAACATAATATTGAAGTCACTGGTGGTTTTTGTTTTTCCACTTTACTTGGAAATTTTTGTGAATACAAACAAACGTAGAAAAATATGAAAATATAAAAGAAACAAAATCAAAATGCCCACTACAATTAATTCAATTTATATGTAGCAAATAAAATAGGAGATTCAAGAGTTCTGATGTACATTTCAAATTCATTTGAGTAAACAGAGAAGAGAGGTTTCAGTTTCTGCATTACCGCTGCAAGTGAATATGGACATGTTGAGTAAAAGACATTTGGGAATATCAATATTTTTCTCAGAAATATTACAAAATTGCAAAGAAAAACAATATACGACTAAAATTACAATATACTCACTTATTATGCACCAAAAAATGAACTTCCATGGCCTCCGCCATTTCTGACAACGTCAACAAACACATCACAACTCGTGAACTTGGAGCTTTCAGAAACTTGACACTTACGAGGTCGTTCAAATGGACTCTTCTCGTGAACACGGCAGACACGACCCCATTTGAAGGCACCAATAGACGGGTTTCTTGTATACAAACATTGCTGGGTGCGTGCGCATTCAGGGGGCAAAACCGCTTATGCAGCCGTTGTAATCAACGTAGATTTCGCATTGTTTGTACATTCTTGTTGACTATACTAGACCCCTGCAGAGTCCAACCACCAGATACCATTATCACATGACGTATTATTCTGAGATTTGTTTATTATTATCTCGTGTTATAGAATGGGTAACGTTAGATCAGACATAAGTGTGATTTGACTTGGGGGACCAGGGTCTGTTTGGTTGACACTCTGGTCGGAGTTCAAGTCAAGGCGTGAGTCCCTCTTGATTTTTTCGTTAGCGATTCCTCAACAGGTATAACGTTAATATAAAAACTGGAGACTTGGATTTTGGTCTTGTTATGAGTACAACCACTCACACAGCAACTCTTTGTATGTCGGGCAGGTGAACATTAACATTAGACCCCTGATGGCTTTCTATTTAATAGTGTGTTGCTGGTTGCTAATTAACGTTAGCGGTTAGCCGTCAGGTCGGAAACGTAATGCCAAAAGTAAATGCAGTATTGCTGATATGTCTGATTCAAATTCAAAGGAAGGTTAGCTAATGTTAGCTTCCACAGCTGCTTGTTGTTGTGTCCGCGGGGGAGGAGGAGCGGCTGCCCCGGTAAACTACCAGACGTCTTCCCTTCAAAATGTATCGTTACGGCATAGCCTACCGGAGTGAGCTTTTCCCCGCCGTAACTGCGTAACTTTACAGCAATTAAGAGCCGTAACAAAGTCTTGCATCACTTTTAAATTTTAAGGCATAGTCGCTAAATATAACTAAATATTTCCGTATTGTGTGGGTCGATCACCCTGTTGTTGATCAGTTCATTTTTATCGATCTGTGGAGCATGACAGCTCTCCATGACCGCCCGCTTCTTGTGTGACTAGAATGCTTTTGCCCATCAGGCCTGGCCCGTAATCTCCCTCTGTTTCTTAGCGACGGCATGTGATCCCTGTGATGTTCAGAGTATCAGTGAGTGTTTCGCAGTCAAACTACGCCAACTGTTGGGTGTGCATATATACAACGAGTTAGTGAGATGGAGTGTACGGTGCCTGCGGAGAGCAGTCAATAAAGCAATGCCTCTGTTCAGTACGTCGTTGTCGGCCTGGTGCATAACCACACTACAGAAACATTACAATGGCGACGAGGAGTAAAGGAAAGACACACGAAAAGGCAACACGGTCACCGCTGTTTTCCCGAGGAGAAAAGAGGGAGAAACACTGACAAGCGGACAAGCAGGAACAAGCTAAGTGGGCTAAGCTAACATTAACAAACGTGGCTATCGGCGCATCGCGGCAGTAAACGTGGCTTCTCTCCCACTTTTTGACACCGAAACTAACCCTGGCTCTGTCGGACCTCGCCGGAATAAATGGCTGCAAAGGTTTGAAAATTACACCACTGCAATGAATATCAGCGGAGATACTAGGCTTAAAGCACTATTGTTGCACTTAGCAGGAGAACGCTTGCATGATATTTACGACACATTAGCAGCAGCAGATGACAAATATGCAGACGCTAAGCAGAAGCTATCTGGATACTTTTCTCCCAAGAAAAATGTGCAGTGTCAAGTGTACATCTTCAGGAAGGCCTTGCAGGAACCAGAAGAAAATTTGGAAAGTTATCACACCAGGCTAAGGATGTTAGCCAAGAACTGTGAGTTTGCAGATACTGGAGCAGAGATTAAAACACAAATAATACAAAGCTGTGCATCATTCAGGCTGCGCAGAAAAGTACTGAGGGAACCCGAGCTAACCTTAGATGAGCTTCTCGACCATGGACGTACACTTGAACTGTCTGAAATGCAAGCGTCTGGCATAATAAAGGGCACAGCTGCTACAGTCAACATGCTGGATCAAAAGATATGGAGAAAAACCCAAATAACAGCAGATGATCAGAAAAACGACGTCCAGACAACCGCTGCAGGAACTGTGGAGGTAAATACCCTCATGATGGTGAGTGTCCTGCTTAAAATAAACAATGCAGAGCCTGTTGTAAACTATATCACTTTGCAAGACAATGTCGCTAAAAATCCAGAGACATTAAAGGGACTATTTGTAACTTTCAGAAATGCTTGTTAACAGCAACACCTGTGGCCGTTAAGTCAACGAAAGTCAGCGTCAGGTTCGTGCTTGCTCGCTCTAAATAGACATGAACAAGCATCGCTCAAAACAGTTGGCTTTTCCTGCTCTAGCCTCCGCGGCTGAAGCAGGAAGAGAAACGTTATCGTCTCCCGACTGCGCCCGCAGGAAGACACCGGCACCCGGTCAGAGACGACAACGTTTCTCGCTGCGGAAGCAAGTTTTGAGAAACTGACACCATGTCCACAACTAAGACCCACCAAGACCAAAATCTACCCCTTCCACTCCAATGTTCCTTTGCCTGTTAGTGGTGCTTTCAAGTGCAGCGTGGTAAAGGGACAGAAAAGGACAATGTGCACTTTCTTTGTGATTAAAGGTGACAGATTCAATGTTCTCAGCTACAAGACATCCAAAGCACTGGGACTGATTAAGATGGTCACAGCAGTATCATCCACACCACAGTATCGCACAGTAGCAGACGAGCTAGTGGAAAGTAATCTCGCGCTGTTCCAAGGCATTGGAAAGCTGAAAAACTTTCAGGTAAAGCTTCACATAAATCCTGACGTCAAACCTACATGCCAACCACATCGACGTGTGCCATTCCACATCCGCCAGAAGGTCGAGGATGAGCTTCGGAAGCTGGAGGTAGATAATATCATTGAAGATGTCACAGGCCCGACACCATGGGTCTCACCTATTGTCACACCTCCCAAGCCTTAAGACCCTGACAAAGTAAGAATCTGCGTCAACATGCGCCAAGCTAAAACGGCCATTGAAAGGGAATGCCACATAACTCCCACCATGGATGATTTAATACACGAGTTAAATGGAGCAACGGTGTTCTCCAAACTGGATCTGAGAGCTGGATACCACCAGCTGGAGCTTCACCCAGGCAGCAGATACATCACGACATTTACCTCTCACCTCGGACTGAGGCGTTATAAGAGACTGAGTTTTGGCATATCTTCCGCCGCTGAGGTATTTCAAAACGCCATATGCCAAACACTGCAAGGTCTCTCTGGTGTGAAGAACCTCAGTGATGACATTATCGTCTATGGTGCCTCTCAGACTGAACATGACAACAACCTCCGAGCACTGTTCCAGAGACTCAAAGAGAGCGGTTTCATACTCAATCGTGAAAAATGTGAGTTTAACAAGTCCAGGCTCGAGTTCTTTGGTTTCATCTTTTCTGCACAGGGTGTCTCGGCTGATCCTAAGAAAGTTGCTGCAGTTCAGCACGCTGCGGATCCACAAAATCCTGGTGAAATCAAGAGTCTGCTGGGCATGGCCAACTACTGCTCCAGATTTATCAAAGACTTCTCCTCCATCTCAGAACCGCTGTGCAAGCTCACCAGACAAGACACAGGCTGGGAATGGGGACCAGAACAGCAACAGTTGTGAAAACTGATAATGGTCCCCCATTCAACGGTGATCAGTTCTCTCAGTTTGCAGACTATCTAGGATTCCATCACCGCTGGATCACATTATTACATATTTAGGCTTGCCTTTAAGATAACAGGAGGGGTTTCTTTGTCAACCTAAAAAAGAAGAGCTTTGCAAATAATGGTTAAATGGCAAGTTTCTAAGAAGGTTTATGGTAAACATTATTCTTGCTGTAGTATCCTTAAGTCTATTAAAATGCTTCTTTTTTTAGTGAGAGCCATTACGAAAAATTAGTTGACAGCCATGATGATGGTTTTGACGCTGGTGGATACTTTGAGTTTGAGGTGATTTAAGAAGAATGTATCTCTCAGGCTGCCTGGCATGTTTGAATAGATAAAAGAATCTCGTTGGAAAGTAAACACACCACTCCCAGTTCTCTCTTTCTGAACATACCTGATTCACTAACACAACAAAGGCTGAGACCGGCTGACTGGAAGACGCTATTGTTATATTTAATGATAGGACGGCACAGTAGATTTTGATTAACGGTGGTGCTTTAATTAAACATTAACATGAATTCACCTTAAATATGCCCTGATACACTTTGTATTTACCACAAAAAATTGCAAAACATAACATGAGAGACAATTTAAATTCTTCAAAGATTGTGTATTCTGATCATTGTAAAGTTTCTGATAGAAATTGTACAAACTAAAAGAAATCTCACAGAATACAGTTATGCATGATTAGATACATACACTTTGTATAAATCAAAAAATGAACAGCTCTGACATATATACCATGTATATCATGATGATAAAAATCGATGCATTGGTACACGGTTGGGGTGTGCAGCCCACTATGAGCTACATGTGTTCCTTCATTAAGACACTTGTTCCCTTTACAATATGCTCTGGGATATTGCTATGCTATGTTATGCCATGCTGTGGTATCAAGTGAAACCTAAACATGAATTTTACATGCATATGGAGACTAAAAAATATTGAGATCAATTTAATTTCAAAGTAAAACATAGACACAACACAGCATTTTGATAAATCCTTCCTTGTACAAATTACAAAGATCTACTTTTATTTTGAAGAAGACTAACTTCCCAAAAAGTCCACTGTGAAATCTCGCATTTACTAGGTGATTTTACAGTTTTACTCTTCAGTGTGGCTGGTTTTATTTGTTACTTATACTTGATTACTTGTTTGGCGTGACTAAACAAGACAGGATTAGTAACTGTCACTAAGTTAAATGTTGCTAGAACACATTATTTTCTGACATCCCAGGGCTTAATGTTATATTGTTGGTTTATTATTCTAGTGATGATTCAATGGACCAGTTGGCTGTGTCATTCGGTCTGGCCCAGGATCCTGGACATTCCCTCACAGAAATGTGTTCAGTTCGACAGACATACCTAATCCACTGTAATTAATGTGTCCATTCAATGCAAAGTTATATTTAATAGTAAGCTGTGAAGATGTGAAACGAAGATGTACAAGACATTTACTATAAGAATCTTGTATTTTTACTGACAACAAAATCATTTTATCACCAGTGATCGCAGTCTCAATGGCAATTCAAATGGTAATCAGCACTGATGCTATTGCTGGCTTGACAGTAGCCATGACAACAGTACCAGGCAGGATGCGGTGACGAGGCTGATCTTGTGGCTTACTCCACTTGAAGCTGTAAATGAGGAGAAAAAGGAAACAAAACATTAGTTCAACAAGCAGTTGTGTAACCTTTGAAATTTTTGATCAAGTAGCACTCAGTATTGCTTACATATGCCATTCACGCTGATGGAGGTGATTTCAATGTCAAAGCCGGTGATGTTTGAAGCTGCCTGGATCAAAGTGTTCGCAATCTGAGTGTTATCAGGAACAGATGTGCTTACAAAGCTAAGTAAAGCGTTGGTGATGATTGATCCATTACTGCAGAAGGAGAAACAAAAATTATTGTTTCAAATATCAGATTCAGGCCACTATTCTTAAGTTGTAGGATAACACAGTGAATCTCAACAAATTACCTGAATGACCCCACGTTCAATGCGCGGAAGGACGAGAAGGCCATGCTGAGAGGAGGTTCAAGCTAGAGAAACAGGAAAAAAAATGTTTTTAAAAAACTTTTTACTTTTACTTTTGCCTTGGAACACTGAACTGTGCGTATACGAGTACAGTGAGCTGAAGGTGTAGTTATATTTGTCTTGATATATTCACCTTGATATCTCTGTCATCAATTCCTACTGGAAATTTGAATAAGTGACCTTTTATATGTACAGTAGTATGTAGACTGTCTAGTAAGTGTTAAATTCTTTGAGTGGGTGCTTGAGCTCTTCCATGAAATAATTCAGTAGGTGTACCATCAGATTTTATTCTAAGGGTGAAATTTACCTGTCTCTTTATCATTGAAGCTCGATTTCTAAAAGCTGTAGATGATGGATCCAGCAAGGCAGTTGTAAATGTGTCTTGAGCAGATCTGAAAGTCACAGGCACAGCTGTTGTAGGTGCTGCAGTTGTAGTTGAAGCAGTCGTGGTTACGGTTGTTGTAGGTGCTGCAGTTGTAGTTGAAGCAGTCGTAGTTACGGTTGTTGTAGGTGCTGCAGTTGTAGTTGAAGCAGTCGTGGTTACGGTTGTTGTAGGTGCTGCAGTTGTAGTTGAAGCAGTCGTAGTTACGGTTGTTGTAGGTGCTGCAGTTGTAGTTGAAGCAGTCGTGGTTACGGTTGTTGTAGGTGCTGCAGACGTAGTTGAGGCAGTTGTGGTTACGGTTGTTGGAGGTGCTGTAGTTGTAGGTGGAGCTGTTGTAAAAACATAAATTTAAAGAATATGTAAATACGCAATGGTGCCCAATCCAAAAGGATTTCTTGTTTGATGTCAAACTGACATTGGTGCCAGTTTCACACACCTTTAAGAATCATCATAAAAGGCTAACAAAAACTTGGCTTTGCAGACCTTTTAGCATCTTATCTACTTCTGAATTGGCTAATATAATTATATTTTTTTTACAGTTAAGAACAAATAATAAAATAAGATTTCTGATTCAGTACAAGTTAGCTTAGAAAATAGCTCATCCTGCCCCACACAGCACTGTTTAATGGATGGATTGAACTGCACAACACTGAAAACTGTTAAAGCTGTCTTTATGAATCTTGTCTTTATTTCTTGTATAGCAACATCAGTTTGTTGCTGACTTATTTAAAAACACAGCATGAGCAGCACGAAACGTTGTTTAGATACTGATTAGAGTATAATATTGTGTTGTGTTTACTTACCTCTTACTGTGACTGAGTTGGGATCTATGGTCACGTTGAAGATACTGTTGGTAGTATTCACAGCGTCTACTAAGGTTCGAGTAATGTTAGTAGCCGATGGGATTGCTGCACCCGGATTGAACTCAATCGCCATTGCTGCTTCAGTTCCAGTTGTTCTTGTGATTGATGTAGTTAAGGGACTGTATCATAAAAACAAATGTTAAATGATGACATGAAATTATTCTGCTGCATGGAGTCGTGTGGTTTACACATGACACTATTAACATTAGAAGACAAGAACTTTAAGACCCAAATCCTGCATGTAATGTAAAATCAGAGAAACACTCAAGAAAATGTTTTTACCTGAAACCAGTCACTCTGCATCTGGAAAAACCTGGATTAGGTCTGTATATCTGATTACACTGCAAAAAGAAAGCAAAATTGAAAGACCTTGAGAAGCTGTCAACGATAATTTTCATTAAATGAAATTACACAGAAATGCAATGATATTTGAAAAAAAATGCTGAAATTAATTTTCATCTTAACGGATTTGTCTTTTAACAAAAGCATTCTGTCCAATCCTTCATTCACAACACTGACACAGTCAAAGAGGAAGGTACAATTTGAAAATGCACTCACCGGACCCTCAATTCGTCCTGCAAGTATTCTGGATTCACTGCTGCTGATGTCAGCAAGGGCAGGTGTAAAAGGTTCGCTCAAGCCCAATGTGACACCAAAAGTTGGAGGTGGAGCTGTTGTTGGTGGTGGTGTTGTTGTTGGTGTTGTTGGTGTTGTTGTTGATGGTGTTGTTATTGTTGTCGATGGTGTTGTTGTTGTTGCTGTTGTTGTTGTTGCTGCTGTTGTTGTTGATGATGGTGTTGTTGGTGTCATTGTTGTTGGTGCTATTGTTGTTGTTGATGGTGTTGTTATTGTTGTTGTTGTTGCTGTTGTTGTTGCTGTTGTTGTCGATGGTGTTGCTGTTGGTGTTGTTGTTGGCGTTGTTGATGGTGTTGTTGGTACTGTTGTCGTTGATTGTGTTGTTGTTGGTGTTGTTGTTGCTGTTGTTGTTGGTGGTGTTGTTGTTGGTAGTGTTGTTGGTGTTGTTGTTGATGGTGTTATTGTTGTCGATGGTGTTGTTGTTGTTGTTGTTGTTGTTGTTGTTGTTGTTGTTGTTGATGGTGTTGTTGGTGATGTTGTTGTTGATGGTGTTGTTGTTGTTGGTGGTGTTGTTGTTGGAGGTGCTGTTGATGTTGTTGATGTTGTAGGTGGTGTTGTTGTTGTTGTAGGTGGTGTTGTTGTTGTTGGTGCTGTTGTTGTCGATGGTGTTGTTGTTGTCGATGGTGTTGTTGTTGTTGTTGTTGATGATGATGGTGTTGTTGTTGTTATTGGTGGTGGTGTTGCTATTGTTGTTGTTGGTGTGCTTCCTGTTGTTGTTGATGGTGTTGTTGCTGTTGTTGATGGTGTTGTCGTTGTTGTTGATGATGGTGTTGTTGGTGTCGTTGTTGTTGGTTCTATTGTTGTTGTTGGTGTTGTTGTTGCTGTTGTTGGTGGTGGTGCTGTTGTTGTTGTAGGTGGTGTTGTTGCTGTTGTTGTTGATGGTGTTGTTGTTGTCGGTGGTGTTGTTGACGTTGTTGTTGATGGTGTTGTTGTTGATGATGGTGTTGTTGTTGTTGGTGTTGTTGTTGGTGTTGTTGTTGTTGGTGCTGTTGTTGTTGTTGGTGTTGTTGTAGATGGTGTTGTTGTTGGTGATGTAGTTGATATTGTTGTTATTGCTGTTGATGTTGTTGATGGTGTTGTTATTGGTGTTGTTGTTGGTGCTGTTGTTGATGGTGTTGCTGTTGCTGTTGTTGATGGTGTTGTTGGTGCTGTTGTTGATGGTGTTGTCGTTGTTGATGATGATGGTGTTGTTGGTGTCGTTGTTGTTGGTGCTATAGTTGTTGTTGATGGTGTTGTTGTCGTTGTTGTTGTTGATGGTGTTGTTGTTGGTGTTGTTGTTGACGGTGGTGTTATTGGTGTTGTTGTTGGTGCTGTTGTTGTCGATGGTGTTGTTGTTGTCGCTGTTGTTGTTGGAGTTGTTGTTGGAGTTGTTGTTGGTGGTGTTGTTGACGTTGGTGTTGTTGTTGTTGCTGTTGATGGTGTTGTTGGAGTTGTTGTTGGTGTTGTTGTTGTTGTTGTTGGAGGTGGTGCTGTTGATGTTGTAGGTGGTGTTGTTGTTGCTGTTGTTGTTGATGGTGGTGTTGTTGGTGTTGTTGGTGTTGTTGTTGATGGTGTTGTTATTGTTGTCGATGGTGTTGTTGTTGTTGTTGTTGCTGCTGTTGTTGTTGATGATGGTGTTGTTGGTGTCATTGTTGTTGCTGCTATTGTTGTTGTTGATGGTGTTGTTATTGTTGTTGCTGTTGTTGTTGCTGTTGTTGTCGATGGTGTTGCTGTTGGTGTTGTTGTTGGCGTTGTTGATGGTGTTGTTGGTACTGTTGTCGTTGATTGTGTTGTTGTTGCTGTTGTTGTTGGTGGTGTTGTTGTTGGTAGTGTTGTTGGTGTCGTTGTTGATGGTGTTATTGTTGTCGATGGTGTTGTTGTTGTTGTTGCTGCTGCTGTTGTTGTTGTTGATGGTGTTGTTGGTGATGTTGTTGTTGATGGTGTTGTTGTTGTTGGTGGTGTTGTTGTTGGAGGTGCTGTTGATGTTGTTGATGTTGTAGGTGGTGTTGTTGTTGTTGGTGCTGTTGTTATCGATGGTGTTGTTGTTGTCGATGGTGTTGTTGTTGTTGTTGATGATGATGATGGTGTTGTTGTTGTTATTGGTGGTGGTGTTGCTATTGTTGTTGTTGGTGTGCTTCCTGTTGTTGTTGATGGTGTTGTTGTTGCTGTTGTTGATGGTGTTGTCGTTGTTGTTGATGATGGTGTTGTTGGTGTCGTTGTTGTTGGTGCTATTGTTGTTGTTGTTGGTGGTGCTGTTGTTGTTGTTGTAGGTGGTGTTGTTGCTGTTGTTGTTGATGGTGTTGTTGTTGGTGGTGGTGGTGGTGTTGTTGACGTTGTTGTTGATGGTGTTGTTGTTGATGATGGTGTTGTTGTTGTTGGTGTTGTTGTTGGTGTTGTTGTTGTTGGTGGTGCTGTTGTTGTTGTTGTTGTTGTTGTTGTAGATGGTGTTGTTGTTGGTGATGTAGTTGATATTGTTGTTATTGCTCTTGATGTTGTTGATGGTGTTGTTATTGGTGTTGTTGGTGCTGTTGTTGATGGTGTTGCTGTTGTTGATGGTGTTGTTGGTGCTGTTGTTGATGGTGTTGTCGTTGTTGATGATGATTTTGTTGTTGGTGTCGTTGTTGTTGGTGCTATAGTTGTTGTTGATGGTGTTGTTGTCGTTGTTGTTGGTGTTGGTGTTGTTGTTGACATTGGTGTTGTTGTTGTTGATGGTGTTGTTGTTGCTGTTGTTGATGTTGTTGATGGTGTTGTCGTTGTTGTTGATGATGGTGTTGTTGGTGTCGTTGTTGTTGGTGCTATTGTTGTTGTTGATGGTGTTGTTGTTGCTGATGGTGTTGTCGTTGTTGTTGATGTTGGTGTTGGTGCTGTTGTTGTTGATGGTGTTGTTATTGTTGGTGTTGGTGTTGTTGTTGGTGTTGCTGATGTTGTTGTTGTTGGTGTTGCTGTTGTTGCTGTTGTTGCTGCTGTTGTTTGTGTTGTTGATGGTGTTGTTGTTGGTGCTGTTGCAGTTGTTGTTGTTGTTGTTGTTGTTGTTGTTGTTGTTGACATTGGTGTTGTTGTTGTTGATGGTGTTGTTGTTGCTGTTGTTGATGGTGTTGTCGTTGTTGTTGATGATGGTGTTGTTGGTGTCGCTGTTGTTGGTGTTATTGTTGTTGTTGATGGTGTTGTTGTTGCTGTTGTTGTCGATGGTGTCGCTGTTGTTGTTGGCGTTGTTGTTGCTGGTGTTGTTGGTACTGTTGTTGTTGATTGTGTTGTTGTTGGTGTTGTTGCTGCTGTTGTTGTTGTTGTTGCTGTTGTTGTTGGTGTTGTTATTGGTGGTGTTGTTGTTGGTGCTGTCGTTGTTGGTGTTGTTGTTGACGGTGTTGTTATTGGTGTTGTTGTTGGTGCTGTTGTTGTCGATGGTGTTGTTGTTGCTGTTGGTGTTGTTGGAGTTGTTGGTGGTGGTGTTGTTGACATTGGTGTTGTTGTTGTTGCTGTTGATGCTGTTGTTGTTGGTGTTGTTGATGATGGTGTTGTTGTTGTTGTTGTTGTTGTTGTTGTTGATGATGATGATGGTGTTGTTGTTGGTGGTGTTGTTGTTGTTGGTGATGTTGATGTTGATGGTGTTGTTATTGTTGGTGTTGTTGTTGTTGTTGTTGTTGTTGTTGTTGTTGGTGGTGGTACTATTGTTGTTGATTGTGTTGTTGTTGTTGTTGTTGTTGGTGGTGCTGTTGTTGTTGTTGTTGTTGTTGTTGTTGTTGGTGCTGTTGTTGATGGCGTTGTTATTGGTGTTGTTGGTGGTGGTGCTGTTGGTGTTGTTGTTGGTGTTATTGTTGATGGTGTTGTTGTTGTTGTTGTTGTTGTTGTTGGTGATGTTGTTGATGGTGTTGTTGTTGTTGTTGTTGTTGGTGGTGGTGTTGTTGACATTGTTGTCATTGGTGTTAATGTTGTTGTTGATGGTGTTGTTGTTGTTGATGATGGTGGTGTTGTTGATAGTGTTGTTGTTGGTGCTGTTGTTGATGGCGCTGTCGTTGCTGTTGTTGTTGATTGCGTTGTTGTTGCTGTTGATGGAGTTGTTGTTGGTGTTGTTGAAGGTGGTGTTGTTGTTGGTGTTGTTGTTGTTGTTATTGTTGGTGCTATTGTTGTTGGTGTTGTTGTTGTTGTTGTTGCTGCTGGTGTTGTTGTTGTTGTTGTTGTTGATGGTGTTGTTGTTGATGGTGGTGGTGTTGTTTGTGTTTGTGCAGCAGCAAGTGTTGCTGCAGCTAAAAAGTACCAAAAGAAAGGATTACTAAAACACAAGTTACCTTTTGCCGTTATTGACTAATCGTTATCTAAAGATGATACTTGACTTGGATGTGTCTTTATAGGAAATACCGGATGAGGTGCAGACAAGAATTCCAACTTCTTGTTGTGTTTTGCCCTACACCTTTTCCATTATTTTTAATCAAGAACTTTCAAAGCCAATTGGTACAACATCACTCAGCTTACCTATTATAATCAGGAAAATTGATATGATATGAATTTGATGTAGGTGCTGCAGTCATTGGTGTCGTAGTTGTTGTTGCAGCAGGTGTTGTTGTAGCCAACAAGTGCCAAAGATTTAAATATGATTACCCAAAGTCACTTTACCTTCATTAACTAATTTTGATCTAAAGGTGATACTAGACTCCGATGTGTGTGTATAAGAAATATTGGATGAGATGCAGGGAACTGGTTTAACATCACTCAGCTTACCTAGTAGAACCAGGAACATTGATACGATCTGTCCGACACCCATCCTGGTTTTCTTTTGATTCTAGAAATTCAAACAATACAGACACTTACTCACAGAAACAGCATGTCAAAACCTTTTGCACTGCAGTTACTAATGACTAGAATTATTACTTTTTAAGTAGTACACAGTATCCAATCTGCAAATAACAGTATTCACTATAGCAGTACGTTTAGTCTTTATATCTCAAGAGACACAAAACATCCAAAGGTAGAGGGTTTGATATATAATATGTATAGTATGTGTACACCTCATAATAATCCATGTCCTGAACCATATAGCTTTTATACTTTAAAAAGAGTGTGATAAAATGTAATTCTGTAAATATCATCTATGTTTCAATATATTGTACAACATTTTAATTTCTGTGGCATTCTGACAAAATACAAAAACTGTTCACAACCATCAACCACATGCATCACATTTAATTTTAATTTTTCATATTAATTTTTTTAACTGAATTTGATAATAGGATGTTAGTGTGCTTGTATCTAAAACAGTGCATTTCATAGCATATTCATACATATTGAACAAATATTGTTTTTGGTATTTGGAGTTGTTGGAGGAAATATGTATAAAGATATACAATACAATACAGTTAAAGTATTATCAAATTCATATAGACACATAAAATGAAAAGACAACAACTGCAGCATATTGTTGTATTAGGGGTGGCAGTAGCTCAGCGACCCGGAGGGTTGCCGATTCAATCCCCACATGGACCAAGTACTGAGTGTGAACTGGTAGCTGGAGAGATGCCAGTTTGCCTCATGGGCACTGGCGAGGTGCCATTGAGCAAGGCACCAAACCCCCAACTGCTTGGGGTGCCTGTCAGGGACAGCCCCCTTGCTCTGACATCTCTCCATTAATGCATGTATATAGGTACTGTTTGTGCATGTGTGTGTGTATTTCGGGCCTGTATGTACCATGTATTATGTAAAATAACAGAGGAAAAAAATTTAATTTCCCCTCGAGGATCACTACAGTGCCTTTCTTTTTCTTCTTCTTCTTAAAGACATATAAACTGCGGCTGTTTAGGTTTCTGCAGGGTTCACCACATTAAATGTAAAACTTTTTTAGACCTTTTAATACCACACAATGTACTTTAATAGTCTAACGTCCCTCTTGAAAGCACAATTCACTTTTGCAACAATCCCACTTTTAGTTCATAAGTGTGTGACATCTCCTGACAGCATTATATATTAGTCTTAAAAAGTACTTACCCAAAATGAAAAGATATAAGATAAAAAAAATCCTCCTTTATATCTGCTTTCAATGTTTTAAACTATTTCAGTACCCTTTTATTCAGTCCAGTTCACATTTGTGATATTGTAAACCTGTCTGGTTATGTGACAGTCTGCATCTATTAGGTTCCTTATATAGGAACAGAATGAAGGCTAATGACATAACTCATAGGTGATAACTTTTTCAGAAATGTATACACCTTCGTATGGAACAAAAACCAATCACAAAATACATCATTCCAGCTGTCAATCTATACATTTCTTGGCTCAGTGCCATGGCATACTTCCTTCTTTTGTCATTAGAAACAAGTTGGTGATACATTATACCTATGTGTGTGTTGAAAGAAGTTCAACCAGTTTGGCAGTAAGTTAGTTTTATAGTGATGTGGTAATGGAGCGGGAAGAAATACAAGAAAATAAAAAAATAAAACAATTTATCCATTTTTTTATCCATTATCCGTAACTGCTTATCCCATTCGGGGTCGCGGGGTTGCTGGAGCCGATGCCAGCTGATATTGGGCGAAGACGGGGTACACCATGGACAGGTTGCCAGACTATCACAGGGCTGACACATAGGGCCTTTCCCATTTCCAATTTTATACGGCTCGATTCCGCTCCTTGATTCCTCTCCTTGACTCCGCTCCTCGCGTCTTAGTCTCGCCCACGAGAGATGCGAGCGGAGGAGGCAAGGAAAAGACACGAAGAGAGAGGAAGAGAGGAAACATGTTTTTAGAGACATGAGACGTCATTTCTTCTGAAGTGCCGGGTGAAGCGATGTCCGTTTCTGATGACAGCAGCAGCTGAACACAGCTGGATCAGCTGTCAGTCGGTTTTAACAGCTGTTTATGTCTGAACTGATCTAATATTAATAAAGAAACAGAGTTATCAGAGCAGCAGTGTTTCTCTCTGTAGCCTGTTACCTGTTTAACAAACACCTGCACATGAATAACAGCTGCAGTCTGTATTTCTACTGTGGACTGAGTCCTGATTAGAGGACCAGGAACCATCTCTACTGGAACAATGCCTTAATATTATTTATTCATTATTAACGTCAATATTTATTGATATTCTGACACTAGGAATTATGTATTAGGCTGAATGTTTCAGGGAAAATGTAAATGATGTAACTTACATCAAACCCGACACTCAGGAATTATCAGCCTCATGTGACTGAATGGAAATGAGGATAAATGATGTAAAAGGTGTAAAAGACAGACTCTCCTTCTCTCTCTGACTTTAACTGGATCTTTAATAAAAGTTAATGGGGGAAATAACAGATCATCAAAAGAAAACTCTTTCTAATAAATGAAGAAAGTTGTTTGAGATATGTTTGTTGTCAGGTATTATAAAGCTCTTTCAGTGTCAGACTCCTTCAGTCACGGTGTGTGAAGGAGAGATACTGCAGTCCTTCTGTTGCTGGAACACGTCACCATTAATATGGTCTGTTTGTTGTTCACACCTACAATTAACACAGATTATAACTAGATGGTGAATAAGAAGACAACTAAACTATAAAACTTTTAGTCTGTGATCTGTCACTCCGGTATAAAACAACAGTGATGTTGAGATGTATCAGATCAAACCGATCAGCACAGCGTCCAATCAATAAATTATATCCAATAAGGGGGCGTGTCGGTCTGTAAAAAAACTTCCGTGGAGGAGACCCTGGAGAATACACTGGTGTATCCTCGCTCATGGCTCCTCCGGAAAGCCTCCTCTATCCTCGATCCTCGTTTCTCGAGATGCATTTTAGGAATTGGGATGTCCTTCAAGATGGAGCGCTGAGATCGATTTCCGAGTCACAGCCGAAGGATCGAGGAGACGAGAAGGCGAAATATCGACAAATGAGATGCAGCTATAGAGACAGACACCTACAGGCAATTTAGAGTCAACAATTAACCTAACCTGCATGTCTTTGGACTGTGGGAGGAAGCCTGAGAACCTGGAGAAAACCCACGCTAACATGGGGAGAACATGCAAACTCCACACAGAAGGGCCCCAAGCCGGATTCCAACCTGCAACCCTCTAGCTGTGAGGCAACAGTGCTAACCACTGTGCAGCCCGGCAATAATCATATACTCATAATTATAACCACGGCACTGATGCAGCAAATTCGAACCTTACATTACTTATTATATTCACATAAATTGTACTCAAGACAAGATATACCTGAGGTATAGGTATATTGTTTTGGGAGTACAATCTGATAATAAGATGTAGGCCTACCCCAAAATTTAGGAAACACAACAACATTCACAAAACACAGCGACATTTCACAAAACACAACCATATTTCACAAAACACAACATTTCCAAAACAGCGACATTTCAGGAAACACAACGACATTTCACAAAACACAACATTTCAGGAAACGCAACAACATTTCACAAAACACAATGACATTTCACAAAACATAACGACATTTCAGGAAACACAACAGCAAAAGAGAAAACCCAACGACATTGAGGTGAGACTCAAACCGGAAAAGGTAGGTAGTATTGGACAATGATTCCTTGTCGCTGATTGGATGCACCTGTCTGCATCTGTCAGTCGGCAACAAACGGAAGTACTTCTTTTTCTTTTGGATTTCCAGCAAACTGGATGTAGCGTACAGTATTAAATCTATATGTAGCAAATACAAGCGACTACTAGGTAGTATTGTTGATTTATTGTTCTGTTATTGTTAACGCTAAAATATGTCAGGGACAGATACTTTTGAAATCTTTTTTAAAATAGGAGATGCAACAGTTCTGATGTATATTTCAAATTCCTTTGAGAAAGCAGAGAAGAGAGGTTTCAGATCCACAAAATCTGCATTTATTTAGACTCACAAGATGGGGCTTTTCACATAATGCTCTGGAATAATTTGTTTTCCTCCATGTTGAAAGAGCTGCTGTTTTTAGTATTTTACCTGCTTTACCGTGAACATAGGCATGTTGAGTTAACACTAGTCGTGGGATTATTCTTATTATTCTTATAAATAATAATTATATATTATTCTAGTTATGGACTCATTTGAAAAGGTTAACATGGCCTATGGAAGGAGTGGTCTATTTCACATTATGTCACAAGCCACACCAACTTTGATTCTGGGACAGATAGTTTACTGTATGTTATGAAACCTAATGAGTGAGTGAGCTCATGAAGAAACACATTTGGTGTGATGGCTCCCCCTTTTGATGAATATGTATATACCTGGGTACACATCCTCTTAATTAACAGAATAATATGTACACCAGGATATGCCAAAAATCATATTAGAATAATTGTAAAACAAAATAAATAAAAATAATATATGTTTTGTGCACACACTGTATTAAACAAAAACATTTAGTTGCCCCCATTTTAGCACATGTAATTGTGATGTCATATTACAACATTATATATGTTATGTGGTTTTAATAAAACCGTGTAAGAAAATAAATCTTTGTCCATTCTGTTGCTTTTAAAACTAGTAAAGTGTAAAATGTCCTTATGTACTTTGATTATTTTTGCCCCATAAAATTATTATTAGAATAATTATAAAACAAAATAAATAATAATAATACGCTATGTGCATACACTATATATATATATATATATATATATATATATATATACCATTTGAAAATAATACAACTAAAATAAATTCAAATAATACAAGATGTGATACTATATTTAACAAGTATATTTATTTTGTTTATGTTTTTACATATGTAACTGTGTTGCCATTTAACAAAAAAAATGAGAAAAAGATTTGGAGACAGACATTTCATTTTATGTTTGTGGAATTTCTCCATTAATTAAACCCACTGTACAAAGAAAATAAGATCTAGTTTCATTATGTTTTTCTTATAAAATGTTCAGTATCTATCCAGAATATGTTTGTGTAGAAAAAAAAGAAAGAAAAAAAGATGACAAATGTCCTTTTCTAATCTATAGAAGTCACAAGATTATTTAGTATTTAGTCTAAACCTCTCATGTTTTTACTATATATATTTGTTTCTTGTCGATTGTACGACTGAATTGTCCCTACCAATATTTTTAACCATCATCATTTTATCATGAGTTGCCAAGTTTGAGCTTTTTCTGCAAAAAAGTGGGCTGTTTTGATAAAGAGTGAAGGAGGGGGATATGGGGGATGCGTGAAGTATTTTTCGGTTAGCCGTCTAATGTGTTCACTAGTCTGTGATAACTGCTCCAACACGACATTTTAACATCAACCATCGTTAGTTACTATCGTAGACAAAGTTATTTCAAAATAATTTCCTGTTAGCAGCAGCTATTGATGCCAACACAGGCAGGTGGAGCTGTTGGCTCTCAGGTGAGCTCTAATGTCACAGTGAAACAGCTGGCTTTAACTTCACAAGGTGAAGGTGTTTAATGGTAGATTAATGTTGCTGCACATAGCCATGATTCTGTTAACTGATCTTTTTTAGTACATTATACTGTCTGTTCCTTTTATAGTAAATACCATAAAAGTGTAAGTTCATTAGGGAGGCTCCCTGTGTCTCCATCTTACACCAGCTTATCTTTGTATTACCTGCAGGAAACATCATCAAATAGTTCATCAGGACAGCAGACTGGAGGAAAAGCAGTTGGAGCTGTAGAGTCTCAGGTAAGCGCCGATCAAATATGAATCAATATTATATTACGTTAATGCTGATTTCTCTCCTCAAATGTTTTCAGAAACATCTTGTAGTGTACGATTTAGCTGTAAAATGAGAAAGTTTGTGACCTGGCATCCATGTTGAGATCAGGTTAAGATGGTTTGAAGGAACGCCAAGTTGCATCTAACAATTATTATTAATTATTTTTGATTAATCTGACTTTTATTTTATCGATGAATTGATTCTTTTAAATCTAAAATATCAGAAAACAAAACATGTCCATCACAAGTTCCCAGAGCCCAAAGTGACGTCTTCAAAATGCCTGTTTTGTTTGACCAACAGTCCAAACCCAATGATATTCTGTCAGGTATCATGGAAAACAGAGAAATATTGGAAATATTCACATAATGTTTGGGCATTTTTGTTTCTTTACTGTCTTTCAGAGGCTGTAGCAGGTTCAGTTTTAGAGTTAGAGTACATATACAGATGGTATAGGTATCATATGAAACTAAAAAGCCTAAGGAATCCATTGGTACCAACCATGTCTACATTGTGTCATGCTAGCTTGTCGGGAAGAAGGTTAAATAACGCTCCAAAGTTGGGCTAAAGTTTGGTGAGGAAAAACTAGCATGGCCATTTTCAAAGGGGTCCCTTGACCTCTGACCTCAAGATATGTGAATAAAAATGGGTTCTATGGGTACCCACGAGTCTCCCCTTTACAGACATGCCCACTTTATGATAATCACATGCAGTTTTGGGCAAAAACAATGCAGTTTTTTGCATACAGTATAAATGTTCTAAAATGGTGTATTTGAATATTTCTGCATACTGGGGTCCCTAAACAGTCTTGGAGTTGCATAAATTGGGTATGACTGTAAAGCTGCGACTCTTGTGGATCCAAATAGCCCAATTGTATTCATATGTGGTGATGTTAGTCCCCAGAGTAGCCATTTCATTGTATTGAGACCATTTTTTGAAACTTGACCTCACTGTATAAAATGACCTGTGGTGACCTCTAGGGTAATCACAGCCTCATGAAACTTTACAGCCACAAACTACAGACCTAGGGCATTCAGTGGATGGATGGCTTTCCAAGGTAGATTGACTATAAGGGGGTTTCTGAGCAGTTTCCAGATCATAAGTGGTTGCCATCTAATTGCCGAAAAATACAGTTCTTCTTCAAATCTCCATATGTCAAAAGTTTTTGATACCAAATCACAGCATGGCTTTTTCTGTGGTGTTCCTCAAGGTCTTGGTGTCTTAATGTGGTATTTTGGAGGGATTATTGATCAATTCTCGATTGGTTGTTGCTGCAACAATTTATGAGACATAATAGAGCATAGGTAATGGTCATCATATACTTCTATCATGTTCTAAACCCTTATACACTTATAGATAATTTATATTAATTAATTTTAATTTATTAATTAATTAATTAATTAATATTTCTGACTAGAAACTTTTATGACTAGAACAATTTGACACACAGTGCTGAGCAGCATCTCAAATTAATCTTGTACACCACATCCATGTGACGTCTACTGTTGAACTGCTATCTCCCCAAAAAGACAAAAATGGGTCTATTGTGGGTCTCAAACAATTCACTGATTAAAAATCAAAATTTTTTTGGGTTAATTCAATCATTAGATCAGCTAATCAGTTAATTAACTGTGATTGAGAATGATTACTATATTCAATTTCAGGAAATGACGAGACAGGGTTTGATAGTTTGTACATATCTTTAATGCCTCAATGGAAAAAACATTTCATCCACATACCTGATCTTCAATATGCTCTGATTTATCACCCACTTACAATAAAAAGTATCATAGATTTTGATAGAAATGTTATAGCATAGACAGATTTATTTATATGCTGTGATTTATCACCCATTTAAGATAACGAGTATCATAGATAATGATATAAATGTTTTAGCATAGACAGATTTATTTGTCATGTTTGTATTCTGATCATTAGGAAGATAACAACAAAAATTGTACAAAAATATAGCAAGCTCACAGAATACACATATGTATGATAACAGAAATGCACATAAATAAGCACAGTGAATGGCTTATTACGCGAGTCATTGTTCTGACAGTGCAGTAATGACCAACCCAACCTTCAACCCAAATCTGACTGAGATAGTGTTAGAGCAAAGAGCACATTTTACACAACAGCACGTTTTACTTCAGTGAAAATACGATTTTTCAACTTTACTAACTGAGCAGCTCTTAAAGACTTCATGTTAAAGTCAAATTCCTCAATAATCTGAATATATAGTATTGTTGGGGATGTGATCGGGTGATGCCATGTTGTTGAACTTGAGCCCCTCCTCTGAAAGTCATCTGCACCTTTATTTCTTCTTTATTGACCACTGCAACATTGTTTGCTCCTATATCTAAGATAACTAAAAAAAAACAAAAAAACTTTAAAATGAAAGCTTTGCAAATAAGTAAATGGTTTCTAAGAAGATTTATGGTAAAGATTATTCTTACTGTGGTCTTTTGCAGCAAAACTGTCTCTTAAAATGCTTCTTTCTTTCATTCACACAAATGGAGGAAAGGAAATAACTTTGGATTCAGCATCAGTGCATTTTACAACTTTTAGGACGTAATGATTTAAATGAGGGCTATTCAAATGTTCATACTGGGAAGTTGATATACCTCAAAAATAATTATCTGCTGAGTTACAAACGTCTCTTTCCCAATGAAAGTCTATGGGAAATGTCTTTTTAAGCCTAATCGCATCACGTGATGGACACGGAAGTTGTAGTACCACCGTTTGGCCACTACGAAAATTTGCTCCAAGGCCTGCCGATCTTCCTGGGAGCTTGGGCCAACCAGGAAGTTATCATTGCACTGGTTCCCTTGACAAAAAGCCAATGGGATTATTCTGTTGGATTTTGGATTAAAGCAGTAAATAAGCTCTGTGGCAAACACACGTTTATGATACTTACACGTTTGGTTCAGAAAGATAATCTCCACAAATTAACAGTTTTATGATTTGCAATTGCCAAAAGTAAAAAGCTAACGTTAGGCTATTAACGAACTACACCACGGTCGCATCAACGCGAGTATACGCAACGAGGCTGTAAAGGCGGACGAGTCAGAATGATGACGTTTTGTAGTGAGGTTTATTTACTGATGTATTTTATGTTGTAGAACAAAATGTTAAAATCTCTTAAGCTTGTGTTAACCACAAACCTTATTTCAAACTTCATTTCAAACTTATTTCAAACTATTTTGTTACTAAAAACCCATTGACTTCGAGACGAGGGAACCGGACCTGCTAAAATGCTAACTCAATTCCAGGTTGACTCATTCCTGCACCACTCTATCTCATAGGCAATGCACCACTCCCAGTTCTCTCTTTCTGAACAAACCTGATCTACTGACACAACAATGACTGGGCTTATTGTAAGACGCTATTGCGAAATTTAATTATTGGAAATCACACGGCAGGGTTTGATTGTCTGTTAACATCACCGGTGCTTTAATTAAAGCTCACGACATTAAACATGCCCTTTCTATTTAACCACCAAAATTGCAAAACAGAGAATTTAAATTCTTCAAAGATTGTGTATCATTGTAAAGTTTCTGACAGAAATTGTACAAGATTCATTTGTACATTAATAGTGCAATTATTTTCTGACAACCCAGGGCTTAATCTTATGTTGTTTGGCTTATTATTCTAGTAGTGATTCAATGGAACAGGTGATTAGAGTTGAATTTGATAGTAAGTTCATCCAAAGCTATACAAGACTTAAGACAAGCCTTAATCTTTGATTTTTACCAACAAAGTCATTTTTCATACTAGTGATGGCAGTCATATATTGGTGGCAATTCAAATGGTAATCAGTGTTGATGCTTTTGCTGGCTTGACAGTAGCCATGTCAACAGTACCAGGCAGGATGCGATGACGAGACTGATCTTGTGGCTTACTCCACTTGAAGCTGTAAATGAGGAGAAAAAGGAAACCAAACAGTAGTTCAACAAGCAGTTGTGCAACTTTTGAAATTTTTGATCAAGTGGCACTCAGTATTGCTTACATGTGCCATTCACGCAGTCGTAATAGGTGGTGCAGTCGTAGGAACAGCTGTTGTAAAAACATATATTTAAAGAATATGTGAATAAGTAATGGTGCCCAAACCAAAAGGATTCCTTGTTTGATGTCCAACTGACATTGGTGCCAGTTTCACAGACCATTATAAAAGGCTTACAAAAACTTGGCTTTGCAGACTTTTTAATGTCTTATCTAGTTCTGAATTGGCAAATGCAAAAAAATCATACAGTTAATAACAAATACTTTACATACTATTTAAGACGGAATACAAGTTAGCTTATAAAATAGACTTAGAAAATAGCCCATCCTGCCCACACAGCACTGTTTAATGGATGGATTGAACGTCACAACACTGAAAAATGTGAAATACTGTGTTGTGTTTACTTACCTAGTGTGACTGAGTTGGGATCTATGCTCACGTTGACGCTATTGTAGGGGTTCATTCAAAGTGTCTACTAATGTTTGAGCAATGACATCAGTCGGTGGGAGATCTGCAGCAGGAGTATTTGGTTTGAACACAGTTGTCAGAGTTCGTTCTTCTCGCGTTGCACCTGAGGGACTGTATCATAAAACCGAATGGGACAAGTGTTAGATATACATGATTCTGTTGCCTTGTGTCATGTGTGATTTACACGACACCATCAACATTAGAAGATACACGTTTCAAGACCAAAATCCTGCATTTAAAGTAAGATCAGTGAACCACTGTTAGAAAAATGTTTTTACCTGAGTTCCACATTGCAGTAGGAAAACTTGTCTCCAAATTTGTCATTGTATATCTCATTAAACTGCAAAAAGAAAGCAACATTGAAAGACCTTGAGTAGCCTTCAAGCGACAATTTCTTAAAATGTAATTACACAGCAATGCAAATTTGTCTGAAATTATTTTCCTCTTAACAGATTATTATTTTAGCTAAAACAATCTGTCCAATCCTTCATTCACAACATTGACGCAGTCAATGACAAATGTATAATTTCAAAATGCACTCACCTGATCTTCAAGATCTTTTGCAGAGTTTTCTATGCTGATGGTAGTTACTATAAATATCATAATATAACGATCTTCAATGACCAAAACAATTGTGATTGTTATTAAAACAGGCGTAGTTGTTGACGGAGCTGTTGTTGAAGCAGGTTTAGTTGTTGTTGAAGCAGGCGTAGTTGTTGTTAGAGCAGGCGTAGTTGTTGTTGTTGAAGCAGGCGTAGTTGTTGTTGTTGAAGCAGGCGTAGTTGTTGTTGTTGAAGCAGGTGTAGTTGTTATTGTTGAAGCAGGCATAGTTGTTGTTGTTAAAGCAGGCGTAGTTGTTGTTGTTAAAGCAGGCGTAGTTGTTGTTGTTGAAGCAGGTGTAGTTGTTGTTGTTGAAGCAGGCATAGTTGTTGTTGTTGAAGCAGGTGTAGTTGTTGAAGCAGGCGTAGTTGTTGTTGAAGCAGGCGTAGTTGTTGTTGTTGAAGCAGGTGTAATTGTTGTTGAAGCAGGCGTAGTTGTTGTTGTTGAAGCAGGTGTAGTTGTTGTTGTTGAAGCAGGTGTAGTTGTTGTTGTTGAAGCAGGCGTAGTTGTTGTTGTTGTTGTTGTTGAAGCAGGTGTAGTTGAAGTTGTTATTGAAGCAGGCGTAGTTGTTGTTGTTGAAGCAGGCGTAGTTGAAGTTGTTATTGAAGCAGGCTTAGTTGTTGTTGAAGCAGGTGTAGTTGAAGTTGTTATTGAAACAGGCGTAGTTGTTGTTGTTGTTGTTGTTGTTGAAGCAGGTGTAGTTGTTGTTGTTGAAGTAGGCGTAGTTGTTGTTGTTGTCGTTGAAGCAGGCGTAGTTGTTGAAGCGGGTGTAGTTGTTGTTGAAGCAGGCGTAGTTGTTGTTGTTGTTGAAGCAGGTGTAGTTGTTGTTGAAGCAGGCGTAGTTGTTGTTGAAGCAGGCGTAGTTGTTGTTGATGCAGGTGTAGTTGTTGTTGTTGAAGCAGGCGTAGTTGTTGTTGAAGCAGGCGTAGTTGTTGTTGTTGAAGCAGGCGTAGTTGTTGATGGAGCAGGTGTCGTTGCTGCAGTTGTCGTAGACGTAGGTGCTGCAGTTGTAAAAACATACATTTAAAGAATATGTGAATAATTGATGTTGCCCAAACCAAAAGGATTTCATTATCCTTGTTTGATGTCAAACTGACATTGGTGCCAGTTTCACAGACCTTCAACAACCATCATAAAAGGCTTACAAAAACTTGGCCTTGAAGACTTTTTAACGTCTTATCTAGTTCTGAATTGGCAAATGCAAAACAATCTACAGTTGATAAACTCTTTACATACGATTTCTGATTCAATACAAGGTAGCTTAGAAAATAGCCCGTCCTGTCCCACACAGCACTGTTTAATGGATGGATTGAATGGCACAACACTGAAAAATGTTAATGCTGTCTTTATGAATCTTGTCTTTACCTCCATTTCTTATGTAGCAAAATATTTTTGTTGCTGACTTATTTTAAAACAGCATGAGCAGCACGTTATTTCAAATGTTTTACATACTGATTAGAGTGAAATACTGTGTTGTGTTTACTTACCTAGTGTGACTGAGTTGGGATCTATGCTCACGTTAACGCTATTGTTGGGATTTTTCAAAGTGTCTACTAATGTTTGAGCAATGACATCAGTCGGTGGGAGATCTGCAGCAGGAGTATTTGGTTTGAACACAGTTGTCAGAGTTCCTTCTAATCGTGTGGCACCTGAGGGACTGTATCATAAAACCAAATGGGACAAGTGTTAGATATACATGATTCTGTTGCCTTGTGTCATGTGTGATTTACACGACACTATCAACATTAGAAGATACACGTTTCAAGACCAAAATCCTGCATTTAAAGTAAGATCAGTGAACCACTGTTAGAAAAATGTTTTTACCTGAGTTCCACATTGCAGTAGGAAAACTTGTCTCCAAATGTGTCATTGTATATCTCATTAAACTGCAAAAAGAAAGCGATCTTGAGTAGCCTTCAAGCGACAATTTCTTAAAATGTAATTACACAGCAATGCAAATTTGTCTGAAATTATTTTCCTCTTAACAGATTATTATTTTAGCTAAAACAATATGTCTAATCCTTCATTCACAACATTGACGCAGTCAATGACAAATGTATAATTTCAAAATGCACTCACCTGATCTTCAAGAGCTTTTTCAAGGTTTTCTATGCTGATGGTAGTTACTATAAATATCATAATATAACGATCTTCAATGACCAAAACAATTGTGATTTTTATTGAAGCAGGCGTAATTGTTGCCAGAGTCGTTGTTGAAGCAGGCGTAGTTGTTGTTGTTGTTGTTGAAGCAGGTGTAGTTGTTGTTATTGTTGTTGAAGCAGGTGTAGTTGTTGTTGTTGTTGTTGAAGCAGGTGTAGTTGTTGAAGCAGGTGTAGTTGTTGTTGTTGTTGTTGTTGTTGTTGAAGCAAGTGTAGTTGTTGTTGTTGAAGCAGGTGCAGTTGTTGTTGTTGTTGAAGCAGGTGTAGTTGTTGTTGTTGAAGCAGGTGTCGACGCTGCAGTTGTCGCAGATGTAGGTGCTGCAGTCGTAGCGGCTGTTGTAAAAACATATATTTAAAGAATATTTAAATACGTAATGGTGTCCAAACCAAAAGGATTTCTTGTTTGATGTTGGTGCTGCAGTCATTGGTGTCATAGTTGTTGTTGCAGCAGGTGTTGTTGTAGTCAACAAGTGCCAAAGATTTAAACATGATTACCCAAAGTCACTTTACCTTTATTAACTAATTTGATCTAAAGGTGATACTAGACTCTGATGTGTGTGTATAAGAAATATTGGATGAGATGCAGGGAACTGGTTTAACATCACTCAGCTTACCTAGTAGAACCAGGAACATTGATACGATCTGTCCGACACCCATCCTGTTTTTCCTTTGAATCTATAGATTTCAAAAAATACAGAGACTTACTCACAGAAGCAGCATGTCGAAAGACATCCTACATCCTAGGGGGAGGATGCACCGGACTCCCCTATGTTTGGACTGAGTCCCGAATGCTTACAACGTCTGGATCTGCCCCTGGTTACTATTCACTAGAATCATTACTTTTTTTAAGTAGTAAACAGTATTCAATTTGCAAATAACGGTATTCATTATAGCAGTACGTTTAGCTGTTATAACTCAAGGTACACAAAATATCCATAGGGAAATGAATTGGCGCAAAAATACAACTATAATACAGTATGTTTCCACCTCATAATAATCCTTTTCCTGAACCATCGCTCTCCCTCACACACTCAGTGTATAAATGTACAAAAGTCTGCATAGACTTTAAAATGTACTTACCTCAACTGAGAAATTAGATCAAAACTTATAAGTTCCTCCTTTTGACCTGCTTTCGATGCTTTAAATTATTTCAGTATCTTTTTATTCCAGATCACATCTGTGATATTGCAAACCTTTCACCTTATGTGACAGTCCACATCTGTTAAGACCTTTATATTGGAATGGAATAAAGGCTGATGACGTGATTCAAAGGTGATAACTTTTTTCAGAAATGTTCTTACACCTTGGCAATTATCAAAACCACATTACAGGATAAAGGCTGTCAGCTGACAATTTGTTAGTTCTTTGGCTCAGTATCATGGCACACTCCCTTCTTTCATCCGGGGAACAGATTTCTGGTGCATTCCAACTACGTCAATGTTCAGGGAAGTTCCACCAGTGTGACAGTAAGTTGGGACAAACAAATAAATATAGATTTCTAGTGACGTGGTAATGGGAAGAAATGCAATATATATATATATATATATATACAGTATATATATAAATATAATGAACGAATGTTGCATATGATATTTAGAGTCATCGGAGTAACAACAATCTCACACACGTCCAGTGCGGAACAAACAGGCTGAAAGCAGCAACCCTGCCTACAGCAGTCAGGTTGTACAATACAGAATTAAAGCAAACAATAGATGGATAGCTAAAGTTTTGTCGGGTATGTCCTGATTGTTGGTTTGTTTTCTTTTTCATGTTTTAGTGTGGTTTTAAAATGTATACATGGTTGTATTTAAGTGTATGGTTGTACTTGTAAATGTGTATATATGAGTATGTATGGGTGCATGTGTGTATGAGTAAATGTATCGTTTTTATTTTTTATGACGTACAATCCTGTATAAATTTCACATTTTTATCAATGTAAATTCTGCTTCTATGCAGTTGTTAACTATGAGCATGAATGCAAATAAACTCAAACTCTAAATATGTAAATAGATGATACAATACAGTTAAAGTACAAAACAATAATATTTATATGGACACATCAAAAGAAAAACATCTCTTGTTTTATTTCTTAATATTCTTCTGAGTAAGTTTCAGTTCATGACATCAATATGTTCCAATATGAAATCAGTATATTTAATAAATGGAGAATATCAACCTGTATTTTTCTTCCAACCTCAAAGTCAATGGAAAATATGTAAATAAAAAAATAATGTTAAAATTTGCAGCATATTGTTGTTATAAAGATAAGTAAACTGCAGCTACTTATACAGGATTTCGTCATTGTTCACCATGTTAAATATAAGACTTTAAGACCTTTTTAATACCAAATACTGTGTGCTTTAATGTACTTTAATACCCGTCTCATGATTATACTGGCCAAAGTATTAAAGTGTGATGGAAAACCAGTATGGAAGATACAGCCTAATTTAGTTTGATATTATATCCCACTTTTTCAGTGCTTCCCAGTAGTAAACACTGCTGTTCCAAAGTGTGGAACTTCCTGCTACAAAAGCTTAATATGGTACAGTCAGATGGCTGAGTGGACTACTCCTCTAGTCCTCCTTACAAATAGATGTTAATTTCAAATCTCATTTGGGATAATAAGAAAAGACCAAGGGTTAGGTTTCAGACATTACAATTGCCTAAGGACAATGGTGGATTGGCTTTGCCCTGCCTGGAGGCTTATGACAGAGCAGCACAATTGCACTTTCTGGTTTGCTGATGTGATCCTAAGTGTGATGCAAAAGGGAAGGACTTAGAACAAAATCAAATGAACATACTTCTCAAATCTATACTCAGGGGGAGAAACTCTCCTTAAGAAATATATATATACATCAGTTTGGTATGACTGTAAAGCGGAAACTCTTGTGGATCCAAAGAGCCCAATAGTATTCATGTGTGAGGATATCAGTCCCCATAGTAGCCATTTCATTTCATTGAGACCATTTTTTTAAACTTGACATCACTGTATAAAATAACCTATGGTGACCTCTAGGATAATCACAGCCTCACAAAACTTTACAGCCACAAACTAAAGATCTAGAGCATTCAGAGGATGTGTGGCTTTCCTAGGTATATTGACAATAAGGGGGTTATTGAGCAGTTTCCAGAACAGAAGTGCTCGCCATGCAATCACCAAAAAATGCAATTCTTGCAGAAATCTCCAAATGTCAAAAGTTTTTGATACCAAATCACAGCATGGCTTTTTCTATGGTTTTCCTCAAGGTCTTGGTGTCTTAATGTGGTATTTAGGAGGGATTATTGATAATTTTTATCAATTCTCGAGTGGTAAAAAAGAAAAAAATTGTTAAATTTAACACCAAATCTCTGTAACAAATGTTATCAACCCAAAAATGACGAGACATAAGTGAGCATGGGAATGGCCATCATATACTTCTATCATAATGTTCTCAGCCCTTATACACTTTCACAGATGATTTTAATAATTATAATATTAATTAGTTCATACATTATTTTTTCATTTTTAATTTATGACTAGAACAACTTGACACACAGTGCTGAGCTGCATCTCAAATAAATCTTCCGGTTCACAGCTTCAGATGTTCAGATGATGTACACCACTTCTATGTGGCATCTACTGTTGACCTGCTATCTCCCCCTAAAGACCCCCTGTACTCCCCTAAAAAAGACAAAAATAGATTTATGGTAAAGAGGGGTGGAGTGGAAGAGGTTGATATTAAGCTCTTATATTTTCCAGAAAAATAAAAGTTGAAGTCATTGGTGTTTGAATACAAAAGAATGTAGAAAATTAAGAAAACATAAAAGAAACAACAAAATCAAATAGTTTACTGTAATTAATATATAATATAACTAAATGTATATGTAGAAAAGCAAAGTGACTACTAGGGCTTATGGTTGTTCTATTTTATTTTATTTTATTATTACTTTTAAAATACTTTTTATAATAGGAGCTTTGCGAGCTCTGATGTATATTTCAAATTCCTTTGAGAAAACAGAAGAGAAGTTTCAGAGCCAGAAAATCTGCATCTATTTAGACTCTGTTATGTTCTGGATTAAACAACAGCGTGGACTCAAATGCAGCACACAACGGGACGTTTCAAAGTATGAACAAAAGAATATTTATTTTAACAAAAAGGGTTCCAGGTTGATCCAGGAGCAGAGTGCAGGAGTGAGCAGGCAGGTTTGGAAGCAGCCACAGCTGGCAGGAGAACAGACCTGAGCACAGAGCAACAAAAAACGAGGTTTAGTCCAAACAAGTCCAAAAAAAACACAAGAGCAACCGCAAAGACAAGAGTACAAATTCTAGGAGCCTGATTTAGTGAATGTACCACTGTGGGTGACGGAATAATCTGGCGATGAGTTGTAGGAAGACCGGGGTAGATATACTGCTGGTGATTGTGATGATTGATTTCAGCTGCTCCCGCATGCCCGCCCAGAGGAGGAGGAGGAGGAGGAGAAGGAAGGCCACACCTCCCAACACACTGACAGACTAGACAAACAGGGAAACACAAACAGGAGACACAAGGGCAGGGAAACAAAGGAAACACAAGGAAACACTAAGCTGCCAATCTGATAACATGACAGACTCACCTGCATTGTTAAAAGGGTTTGGTGGCTTTTCACATAATGCTCTGGAAAACATGTTTATCCTCCATGTTGAAACAGCTGCTGTTTTTAGTATTTTACCTGCTTTACTACTACAAGTGAACATAGACATGTTGAGTTAAAGACATTTAGGATGAATTCTAGTTATGGACTCATTTGAAAATGTTAACATGGCCTATGAAAAGGAGTGGTCCATTTCACATTATGTCACAGGCCACACCAACTTTGATTCTGGGACAGATAGTTTACTGTATGTTATGAAACCTAATGAGTGAGTGAGATCATGAAGAAACACATTTGGTGTGATGGCTCCCCCTTTTGATGAATATGTACAGTATATACCTGGGTACACATCCTCTTAATCAACAGAATAATATGTACACCAGGGATTTAGCCGGATATGCCATAAATCATATTAGAATAATTATAAAACAAAATAAATAAAAATAATACAGTGCATCCGGAAAGTATTCACAGCGCTTCACTTTTTCCACATTTTATGTTACAGCCTTATTCCAAAATGGATTCAATTCATTTTTTTCCTCAATTCTACACACAATACCCCATAATGATAATGTGAAAAAAAGTTTTTTTTTAAATTTTTGCAAATTTATTAAAAATAAAGAACGAAAATATAACATGTACATAAGTATTCACAGCCTTTGCTCAATACTTTGTTGAAGCACCTTTGGCAGCAATTACAGTCTCAAGTCTTTTTGAGTATGATGCTACAAGTTTGGCACACCTATTTTTGGGCAGTTTCTCCCACTTTTCTTTGCAGGACCTCTCAAGCTCCATCAGGTTGGATGGGGAGCGTCGGTGCACAGCCATTTTCAGATCTCTCCAGAGGTGTTCAATCGGATTCAAGTCTGGGCTCTGGCTGGGACACTCAAGGACATTCACAGAGTTGTCCTGAAGCCACTCCTTTGTTATCCTGGCTGTGTGCTTAGTGTCGTTGTCCTGTTGGAAGATGAACCTTTGCCCCAGTCTGAGGTCCAGAGCGCTCTGGAGCAGGTTTTCATCAAGGATGTCTCTGTACATTGCTGCATTCATCTTTCCCTCGATCATACTAGTCTCCCAGTTCCTGCCACTGAAACACATCCCCACAGCATGATGCTGCCACCACTATGCTTCACTGTAGGGATGGTATTGGCCAGGTGATAAACGGTGCGTGGTTTCCTCCAGACATGACGCTTGGCATTCAGGCCAAAGAGTTCAATCTTTGTTTCATCAGACCAGAGAATTTTGTTTCTCATGGTCTGAGAGTCCTTCAGATGCCTTTTGGCAAACTCCAGGCGGGCTGTCATGTGCCTTTTACTGAGGAGTGGCTTCCGTCTGGCCACTCTACCATACAGGCCTGATTGGTGGAGTGCTGCAGGGATGGTTGTCCTTCTGGAAGGTTCTCCTCTCTTCACAGAGTAACGCTGGAGCTCTGTCAGAGTGACCATCGGGTTCTTGGTCACCTCCCTGACTAAGGCCCTTCTCCCCCGATCACTCAGTTTGGCCGGGTGGCCAGCTCTAGGAGGAGTCCTGGTGGTTCCAAACCTCTTCCATTTACGGATGATGGAGGCCACTGTGCTCATTGGTACCTTCAATGCTGCAGAAATGTTTCTGTAGCCTTCCCCAGATCTGTGCCTCGATACAATCCTGTCTCGGAGGTCTAGAGACAATTCCTTGGACTTCATGGCTTGGTTTGTGCTCTGACATGCACTGTCAGCTGTGGGACCTTATATACACAGGTGTGTGCCTTTCCAAATAATGTCCAATCAACTGAATTTACCACAGGTGGACTCCAATCAAGTTGTAGAAACATCTCAAGGATGGACAGTGGAAACAGGATGCACCTGAGTTCAATTTTGAGTGTCATGGCAAAGGCTTTGAATACTTATGTACATGTGTTTTTTATTTTTAATAAATTTGCAAAAATTTAAAAAATTTTTTTTTCACGTTATCATTATGGGGGATTGTGTGTAGAATTTTGAGGAAAAAAATGAATTTAATCAATTTTGGAATAAGGCTGTAACATAACAAAATGTGGAAAAAGTGAAGCGCTGTGAATACTTTCCGGATGCACTGTATATGTTTCGTGCATACACTGTATTAAACAAAAACATTAAGTTGCCCCCATTTTAGCACATGTAATTGTGATGTCATATTACAACATTTTATATGTTATGAGGTTTTAATAAAACCGTGTAAGAAAATAAATATTTGACCATTCTGTTGCTTTTAAAACTAGTAAAGTGTAAAATGTCCTTATCATGTACTTTGATTATTTTTGCCTCATAAAATCTTCAGTATCCAACCAGAATATTTTGTTTGTGAAGACAAAAAAGAACAGATGACAAATGTCTTTTTCTAATGCATAGAAGTCACAAGATTATTTAATATTCAGCCTAAACCTCTCATGTTTTACTGGATATATCTCTTCTAAAATACTCAAAGAAACTAGACTCTTAGTTTATTACTGACACAATGTGTATCAGCAGTTTAACATACTTTATGCCAGTTCTATCATTTATATATGCCGAGTTGCAAAGTTTGAGCTTTTTCTGCAAAAAGTGGGCAGGGTTGCGTTCGAATAGTCCTTTTTGCTTAGGAAGGTTCCTAACTGAGTGAAATGACCCGGAAGTACCTAAGTAGCAGCCATGATAAGAGCCGCTCGAATTCACCAAAAGTTAAGGAAAAGAGCTTCAATGCTTCCTTTATTATCTCCTTTAGCATAGGATACACTGGATCATCCTTTACGAAAGGAAACAAGAGAATAACAACCCACAATTCCTTGCGGCCGTAGCATTTAAAGCAACGCACCATTCGGCCGTTCATAATAACAAACTATATGCTTATCTTGCATATTATTTTCATACGCTCATACACTAATTGGGATTCATGTTTAATATGAGTGGACAGCGACAACCATTTCGTTTCACTTTATTTTTAATTAATTATTTATTTGGAACAAGTAACAAATACCTCAGTAAAAAACAAAACAAGAATAACTAATTAAATGAACAGTAAACAATCAATTAACAAGTAATCAACATAAATAAATATTACGAATATTTCAAAAAGAAGTACAGCCTACACTTACAGTATATGGTCCTACCCCTTCTCCATAACTCGAACAATTAACTCAATATCTATCATATATTCCTGTTTATTTCAATTCCAGCTGTGTTAATGAAGTGATATTTTTCCACGTTAGGTCAGATGATCCTATATTATCTGTTGATAGAGTGTTCCAGCAGCAGGAGGAGGAGCTGTGGTATCTCTCTTTCACACACCGCAGGTGAAAGAGTCTGTCACTCAAAGACCTATTTAATAATGCATGGGGAGAAGCAGCACCTTTTGTAGTCCATCTTCAGAACATTGTAGTTTCACCACAGCAAACTGACGTCACTAACATCCGCCTCCGTCGTATCATAATGACGGAGTCTAGTGAAAGAGCAGTCGGATTCTCCTAACACCGCTGTTGTCTTTTCCTAACTCCTGAATTCTCTTTCTCATCTTTCTTTGAACTCATGAAGTTTTCCACTGAGGTCAAGGAAAAGTGGTTAGGAAAAGAAGTTAGGACGTAATTATTTGACTATTCGAACGCAGCCCTGTTTTGATAAAGAGTGAAGGAGGAGTAAACCAATCCTTTGGTCAATAATTGTATTGAAGTGTAGTGTAATATAATATATTAATTGCAGGAGGGGTAATATTGGTGTTCTGTGTCACTTCTGGAAAGTGGCATTGGTTTAACCAGTGAAGATCTGAACCACTTCCTGAACCAGTCAGTGGTAAGGCCGGGCAGCAAGGCTTCGGACGTCATCAATGACATAATTGGTCTAAAACGATACAAGCCTCGATACGCGCATCTCGGAAAACTTCCTAGATTACTCGACACACGCTCCGAAGCCTCGGCACAACACGTAACATCACTAGTAAATACCATAAAAGTGTAAGTTCATTAGGGAGGCTCACTGTGTCTCCATCTTACACCTGCTTATCTTTGTATTACCTGCAGGAAACATCATCAAATAGTTCATCAGGACAGCAGACTGGAGGAAAAGCAGTTGGAGCTGTAGAATCTCAGGTATGCGCTGATCAAATATGAATCAATATTATATTACGTTAATGCTGATTTCTCTCCTCAAATGTTTTCAGAAACATCTTGTAGTGTACGATTTAGCTCTAAAATGAGAAAGTGTGTGAACTGGCATCCATGTTGAGATCAGGTTAAGATGGCTTGAAGGAACGCCAAGTTCCGGTCAAATGACCGGAGCACAGCCAATAGGAACGCTCTCTCTCTATGAAATGACCTGTGATTGGTCAATGTCTCCCGTCACGGGCTAGATTTGCTAAAGCCTGAAAACAGAGCCAGAAGTCTAGTCTCAGAACACTTGCATTACAATATACTGAAAGGTTATCATGGAATTTTTGCCCAACGATGCCAAAAATATACGGCCTACTTCAGGTTTAATTGATTCTTTTAAAATCTTTAAAATGACAGTAAACAGCGCAAAATGTCCAAGCTGGAACTACATAATGTTTGGGCATTTTTGCTTAAAAAAATGACGTAAACTATTTACTGATTATCAGAATTGTTGGGTTAATTCAATCATTACATCATCTAATCAATTAACTGACTCCGGTTGAGAATGTTACTATATGATGCTAGTGTAAAATTAAATTAAAGCAAATGACGAGGCAGGGTTTGATAGTTTGTACATATCTTTAATGCCTTTAATGGAAGCAGTTTTCATCCACATACCTGATCTCAAATATGCTGTGATTTATGACCCACTTAAGATAACAATAAAGTATCATAGATAATGATATGAATGTTATAGCACAGACAGCTTTTTTTGTCATGTTTGTGTTCTGATCATTAGGAAGATAACAACACAAACTGTAAAAAAAATAAAGGAAGGCTCCCAGGATACACATATGTATGATAATAGAAATACACATAGACCTAAACAAGCACAGTGAATGGATCATTACACAGTACATTATTCTATTCAGTGCAGTAGTGATTAATACAACCTTCAACCCAAATCTGACTGAGTTAGTGTTAGAGCAAAGAGCACAGCACATTTTACTTCAGTGAAATTAAGATGTTTTGTCACTGTCAACTTTACTAACTGAGCATGTTTAAGTCAGATTCCTCAATGATCTGAATATATTTCATATTTTCAATTCTGTATTGAGGCTATAATTTAAAAAGTCGACAGTATCTTTTGATATTTTCTTGCCAACACAGACTACTACAGTACTACAGTAGGATTTTAAAAGATATTGGTTATAAATATGATTATAAAACATGTTACTCAATAATTTCCATTTAAACATGGCTATATTTTTAATGGTGTGTGTGTGCTTTGCTCACTTGCTCACTTGAGCAGTGGCTGTTTTAATACAATTTAATATGCACAATTTAATAACATAATACCATTATTGTCCAATTTCTTTCATGACTATCACATGTCCGATCTATGTGGATATGGGCAGATGGTTTCTTTACTTCCTCGTCTTCTAATTTAGGAGAAAATTGAGCAGTGGGATGTTTTATGATGGTATGGATCAGGTAGAGAGTGGGACCTGCAGCTCACGCTGCGTTTTGTTCTGTCCTGGACAACAACTCATCTTATATATCTTGTGATATTTTAATGGAAAAACATGTATTTACCTGTATGACCTCACTCTTATAAGTTGAAATATTGGATATTCTTGTTTCCACAGGATTCATTTTAAAAGTAGAGACTTACTGTAAACTTTATCATTGCAGCTTGATTTATAAAGCTAAAGATGATGGTTTCAACAAGTCATTTGTAAATGCATCTCCAGCAGATCTGAAAGTCAGCTTCTGTTTTATGAGTTGTACAGTATTTGTAGCCACACTGCCATTACAGAAGCCAACATTGGAGGAGTTGTAGCAGTTATAACTGGAGATGGAGTAGTTGCTGTAGTTGTGGCCACAGTAGTAGTTGTAGTAGTTTTTGAATTTGGGTCTGTAGTTGTTGAACTTGATGTTTTATTTGGAATTCCTGTGAAAATACTTTAATAAGTTTTAGGCTCATATACAAACAAAAGTTGTTTTTTTAGGTAATGTCGAAGGCCCCATTTACACAACCAGAGTTGTTAGTTATTAACACCCTTTTGTTTTCTCTTAACCATGTGTGTTGAAACACCTCCTTGTGTAGTCTGAGCAATCATATTTCTTTAATGCATGAAATGGCTCAGTGTAAATGCGTAATGCAGACCTTTACCATAGCATGGCTTTAGGTGAGTAAAGATTCTTAACGTATGTCATAAGCTAGTGGTTTGATATGAACATTTACAGTAATTTAAACAGTATGTGTCTTACAGAATACTTGAAGGTTCTCTATAGGATATCCAGAGCATTAATATAACAGCAAACAACTATTTGCTATGTAAAGATATAGAGGAGTAATGTCTACCTGAGCAGAGAATTAAATCCCTCTCCCTCTGTGTGTTGTATCCATGCTTTGTTGACTGGCCGGCCATGCATACTTTTAGTGCATGTTCGTGCATGTGAGCGTGCCCCACTGGCTTGCTCACGGATGTGCTGTTTACCGTTAGCTACGAGCTGCCGGTTCAGCCGTCGCCATGTTGAGAGCCTTGCGTAGGCAATAGAAATGCTCCCAATCTTGCATTTAGTACCTTTAATGCTGCCAGGCGCAAACTATACTGTTGAATGAGTGTCGTTAACCTAGTTCATAAACTACCCCTGTTTCACAATTACCCATGAACCTTAAAATTCTATATGCTTTATTGGCATGAATGTACAGATAACTAACTTAATTAGTTCAGGCAGATACACCACGCCACAATCGATTTAAACTGGTTTTCATACAAAGGCTGGGAAGCATTGAAGAAAAAAAACTTGGGGTAGCCAGAAGACCTTCCTTCAATGATACACATACGTGTCAATACTTTTTAATACATCTCTACTGGCAGCAGCATGTTTTTTAAATTAACAATTTTTTGTTTGTAAATTAATTATTTTAGTTTATGTACATATACTGTATCTTAAAAATATAGTTTCTATCCTAAGGACAATGATTTTCACATGTGACTGAGTGGAGGCAGCTGTGGCTCAGAGGGTAGAGCAGGTCGTCCACCAATCGGAAGGTCGGTGGTTCGATCCAGGTCACATGTCGCTGTGTCCTTGAGCAAGACACTTAACCCCAAATTGCTCTCGAAGGCATAGCCATCGGTGTGTGAATGAGTATTTAGATTAGATCCTGATGGGCAAAGTTGGCACCTTAGAAGCCTCTGCCATCAGTGTATGATTGTGTGTGTGAATGGGTGAATGCTGACATGTAGTGTAAAGCGCTTTGAGTGGTCGGAAGACTAGAAAAGCGCTACATAAGTCCAAGTCCATTTACCATTTACCATTACCAAATAATGGACATAGATAATTAATTCCAGACTTGTGACGTGTTTGTTTGACATTGTCAGAAATGGTGGAGGCCACATAAGTTAGTTTTTTGATGCATAATAAGTGAATATATTGTAATTTTAGTTGTGTATTGTTTTTCTTTGGAATTTTATAATATGTCTGAGGAAAATGTTGATATTCCCAACTGCCTAATCTTTTTCCTCTGTCATTATGCCTGTGCATTTCCTGCATTATGTTACCTGCTTGCTAGCTTGCTAAAATGTTAGCCTCTGTTGCTTCTGGATGCCGACATTAACGTTAATATTGCCGTTGTAAATCTGAGCTCACGAGTTTCACTTAAATAGCTTCAATAGCTTCACCATCTCGTGTCACGCTAGTTCCAAAAAAACAAGATGTTGGTGGACAAAAACCAAGATGGCGATGGCCAAAATGCTGAACTCGAAGCTTCAAAACCGTAGTCCACAAACCAATGGGTGACATCATGTGACTATGTTTACGTTTTGGTCTATGCTCAAGATCCAGGGCAATTGGGAAACTACAGTTTGTGCTGCTATTTTCTTCCTGAACAAACCTGAATAACTTTTGAGAATAGCTGAAAGTAGTAATAATAGTGAAAGTAAGTTTTAGGAAATAATAAGACAGGGTTTGATTGTCTGGTCATATCTTCAGTGCCTTTAATGGATGCATCTTCAATATAATGTGATACACTTTTTTTATCCACTTTAGATGTTAAAAACCTATAATAATATAGTATACACATTTCTTGTATTCTGATCATCAATAAGACCTAGTCTTTTTTACTCAAATTGTACAAAAATACAGGTCAGCTCACAGATTACACATATGTATGATAATATAAATTCATATAAATAAGAAAAGTGACTTTATAATCATGCAGGGCATTATGTTAAATGTAAATGTTAGTTGTTCTAAACTATACAGTATTATTATAGCACAATAAGTCAAAATTGTGTTTGTACATAGAGAAAGTTTTATGTGTGGTGTGTCTGATATACAAGGTTTCAATTGTCATTACTCTCATTTTTTACGCAATTAATTACAGTGATAACTTGTTTTTATTCAGTGGACCAGATGCTTAAAGTTGTCTCATGGATGGGCTTTCTGGGACGTCAAACAGAAAAATATCAGTAGTATAAGTCTTATTTCACATTGACATAACCCCTGCACTATTGCTGGCTTGACAGTAGCCATGACAGCAGCACAAGGAAGGATGCAGTGATGAGCCTGATCTTGTGGCTTACTCCACTTGACACTTCTGTAAATGTTGAGAAAAGAAAAAGAGACATTGCTTTAACAAGTACAAAACAAATCTGTAATATTTAAAATTTTTGATGAGGTAAACAAATCTGTAATATTTGTAATTTTGAATGAGGTAGCATTCAATATTGCTTACGTATGCCATCCACAGAAATGGAGGTGGTGTCAATGTTGAAGGCTGTGATGTTTGAAGCTGCTCCGACCAAAACATCTATAATCTGAGTGCCATTAGGAACAGATGTGGATAAAAATGTAAGGTCCGAGTGGTTGATGATTGAGCCATTACTGCAAAAGGAATTACCAAAATATATTGTGTTATTCGTATGAATTTATGACCAATATTCTTAAGATTCTATCATTATAACATTAACAAATTACCTGAAAAAAAGCACCATCAATGTGCGGAATGAAGGAAATGCTTCTTGGTACAAAGGTTCAATCTGCAGAAATACAAGCAAATCATTTGTAAGTACATTTATTTTATTGGCTTTTGCTTCTTCACTTGTGCATTGTCTTTTTCATTGTGGTATTTCATTTACACTAAGTAAAGACACTATTCCAATTTCTTCAGTGACTGCCAAATAATGTATCTGTGTCCTATTTACTTTATATGGAAGGATGAGTTAAATAGTTTTTTTCTTTGAAAACTCAACACCAGGAATGAAATGCCATCCTCCAGTTTCCATTCACTGTGAAACGAGAAACAGTCTAGCATCTATTAGACGGTACTAGAAGCACCCACAGTTAAATGTTTAATTAGAAATGTGTTTGCATTAGACAAGACTATATTGCATATTTAAAAATACTTTTTGAGGGTTTTTTCATAATACAGTCTAGCTCCACCAAACTCTGATGAGAAATTTGCTGTGTGACAATTTTAGGTGAAAATCATAAAGAAAAGTGTTTTCAAAGAAGAATGATGAACGTACATATGAAAAGAAAAAATGGCATATTGCAGAAATACTTTCACATAGATGTGTGAAAGTATGTGAAAGTGACTTACCATCGACTTTATTATTGAGGCTCGCCTCGTAAAAGCTGCAGATGATGGATTCTGCAAGTCACTTGTAAATGTCTCTCCAGCAGATCTGAAAATCAATCGCCTTGTTGTCATTGCCTCAGCAGTTGTCGTTACTGATGTGGTGGTTGTAGTAGTAGTTGTTGTAGTTGTAGTTGCAGCAGTTGCAGTTGTAGTTGAGGCAGTTGTAGCTGCAGCTGTTGTAGTTGAGGTCGTTGTAGCACTGGTAGCTGTATTTGCAGCACTGGTAGCTGTGGTTGCAGCACTGGTAGCTGTAGTTGCAGCAGTTGTAGCTGTAGTTGCAGCACTGGTAGTTGTAGTTGCAGCAGGTGAGATTGCAGTAGTTGTAGTATTTAAAGAGGGTGCTGCCGTTGTAACATTTCCTTCTGTAAATAACAAATATGGAACAATATGGAGAAATATGGAAAAAATGATTATGGTAGTCAAAGGACCTTTTTTGAACAAACACACTTCACAACATAAGTATATATATGGCAAGTCAGAGTTTAGGTAGACTTGCTAATGTTTGTCACAGTGGAATTCATGATAATTGTGATTGTGTATGCTCTTTGTCGACCCAGCAATTTGGCTAAAATGTATCAGGAAAGAAATCCAGAATAAACTTTGATAGTAAGGTCAGTCATGGAAATGGCAGTGAAAGAGGATGATTTAAACCCCATCCGGAACACACACACTCACAGACCATGATAGATAAATTACAAATAACATTGTGTATATTTTCCTGCTCTAACAACCACTGGAGTGAAATGCAGGGCTAGTGTTTACTTACGAGTTGCTTCGATGGAGGTGGCAACAAAAAGGAGGTTTGAGGTACTGTTGTTAGACACAGCGTCGACTAAGGTTTCTGCAACAACATTAGTCTGTGGGATTTCTGAAGCTGAAGCAGTTTGATTGAACTCAATCCCGAGCACTAGTTCAGTATTTCCCATTCGTGTTCTGGCCACAGCTTGTCTGCATAATAAAAGCACACATCTTGATCAAATTATATTAACCTTGACAACTTATGCATATGTATAATTATTATTATTATTTTGTCATTATTGAGTTTAAAAATTGGAATATTGATAACCACAACCCAGAAAGTAAAACACAGTCAGTTGGACTCTCAAAATTTAAAATGTTACCTGAACTCTATGACATAAATGCGGATGAAAATAGCGCCAAATTCGGTCCTGTAGATGACAGTTAACTGTGGAAATGAAGCAAAAGATATATAAACAAAGTAAAAATACAGTATTCACCAAATGATATGAGGAAATGCAAACTCACTCAATACACAGAAAAATAATGAGAATGAGTACTAACCACTGCTACAACGTTTGCTTCAAGAGTCTTGAATTCCATGCTGTTTTTATCAGCGAGTTCTTCTACAAATGGTTCTATCAAGACTGCTTGGAGAACCACAATTGGTGGGGGAGCTGCAGTGGTAGTAGTAACAGTAGTTGTTGTTGAATCTCCAGTTGTTGTTGAACCTTCAGTTGTTGTTGATGCACCATTTGTTGTAGACCCTGCAGTTGTTGTAATTGATCCACTTGTTGTTGAATCTCCAGTTGTAATTGATGCACCAGTTGTTGTTGAACCTCCAGATGTTGTCGTTGGTCCACCACTTGTTGTTGGACCTGGAGTTGTTGTTGTTGCATCAGTTGTTGTTGAACCTTCACTTGTTGTTGATGCACTATTTGTTGTAGACCCTGCAGTTGTTGTAGTTGATCCACTTGTTGTTGAATCTCCAGTTGTAGCTGATGTACCAGTTGTTGTGGATCCACCAGTTGGTGTTGTTGAACCTCCACTTGTTGACCCACCGGTTGTAGTTGATCCACTTGTTGTTGAATCTTCAGTTGTAGTTGATCCACCAGTTGTTGTTGAAACACCGGTTGTTGTTGATGCACTGCTTGTTGTCAATCCTGCAGTTGCTGTCGACCCAACAGTTGTTGTTGAACTTCCAGATGTCGTTGTTGCATCAGTTGTTGTTGAGCCACTAGTTATTGTTGACCCTCCAGATGTTGTTTCAACAGTTGTTGTTGTCGAACCTGCAGTTGTTGTTGTTGCATCAGTTGTTGTTGAACCTTCACTTGTTGTTGATGCACTATTTGTTGTAGACCCTGCAGTTGTCGTAGTTGATTCACTTGTTGTTGAATCTCCAGTTGTAGCTGATGTACCAGTTGTTGTGGATCCACCAGTTGGTGTTGTTGAAGCTCCACTTGTTGACCCACCGGTTGTAGTTGATCCGCTTGTTGTTGAATCTTCAGTTGTAGTTGATCCACCAGTTGTTGTTGAAACACCGGTTGTTGTTGATGCGCTGCTTGTTGTCAATCCTGCAGTTGCTGTCGACCCAAGAGTTGATGTTGAACTTCCAGATGTCGTTGTTGCATCAGTTGTTGTTGAGCCACTAGTTATTGTTGTCCCTCCAGATGATGTTACAACAGTTGTTGTCGAACCTGCAGTTGTTGTGGTTGCATCAGTTGTTGTTGAACTTTCACTTGTTGTTGATGCACTATTTGTTGTAGACCCTGCAGTTGTTGTAGTTGATCCGCTAGTTGTTGAATCTCCAGTTGTAGCTGATGTACCAGTTATTGTGGAGCCACCAGTTGGTGTTGAACCTCCAGATGTTGTTGCAACGGTTGTTGTCGAACCTTCAATTGTAGTTGATGCACCATTTGTTGTAGACCCTGTAGTTGTTGTAGTTGATCCACTTGTTGTTGAATCTCCAGTTGTAATTGACGCACCAGTTGTTGTTGAACCTACAAATGTTGTCGTTGGTCCACCAGTTGTTGTTGGACCTGCAGTTGTTGTTGTTGCATCACTTGTTGTTGAACCTTCACTTGTTGTTGATGCACTATTTGTTGTAGACCCTGCAGTTGTTGTAGTTGATCCACTTGTTGTTGAATCTCCAGCTGTAGTTGACGCATCAGTTGTTGTTGAAACACCCGTTGTTGTAGATGCGCTGCTTGTTGTCAATCCTGCAGTTGCTGTCGACCCAAGAGTTGTTGTTGGACTTCCAGATGTCGTTGTTGCATCAGTTGTTGTTGAGCCACTAGTTATTGTTGACCCTCCAGATGATGTTACAACAGTTGTTGTTGAACCTGCAGTTATTATTGTTGCATCAGTTGTTGTTGACCCTGTAGTTGATCCACTTGTTGTTGAATCTCCAGTTGTAATTGATGCACCAGTTGTTGTTGAACCTCCAGACGTTGTCGTTGGTCCACCAGTTGTTGTTGAACCTGCAGTTGTTGTTGTTGCATCAGTTGTTGTTGACCCTGTAGTTGATCCACTTGTTGTTGAATCTCCAGTTGTAATTGATGCACCAGTTGTTGTTGAACCTCCAGACGTTGTCGTTGGTCCACCAGTTGTTGTTGAACCTGCAGTTGTTGTTGTTGCATCAGTTGTTGTTGACCCTGTAGTTGATCCACTTGTTGTTGAATCTCCAGTTGTAATTGATGCACCAGTTGTTGTTGAACCTCCAGACGTTGTCGTTGGTCCACCAGTTGTTGTTGAACCTGCAGTTGTTGTTGCAACAGTTGTTGTCGAACCTTCAATTGTAGTTGATGCACCATTTGTTGTAGACCCGGTAGTTGTTGTAGTTGATCCACTTGTTGTTGAATCTCCAGTTATAATTGACGCACCAGTTGTTGTTGAACCTCCAGATGTTGTCGTTGGTCCACCAGTTGTTGTTGGACCTGCAGTTGTTGTTGTTGCATCACTTGTTGTTGAACCTCCACTTGTTGACCCACCGGTTGTAGTTGATCCGCTTGTTGTTGAGTCTTCAGTTGTAGTTGATCCACCAGTTGTTGTTGAAACACCGGTTGTTGTTGATGCGCTGCTTGTTGTCAATCCTGCAGTTGCTGTCGACCCAACAGTTGTTGTTGAACTTTCACTTGTTGTTGATGCACTATTTGTTGTAGACCCTGCAGTTGTTGTAGTTGATCCGCTAGTTGTTGAATCTCCAGTTGTAGCTGATGTACCAGTTATTGTGGAGCCACCAGTTGGTGTTGAACCTCCAGATGTTGTTGCAACGGTTGTTGTCGAACCTTCAATTGTAGTTGATGCACCATTTGTTGTAGACCCTGTAGTTGTTGTAGTTGATCCACTTGTTGTTGAATCTCCAGTTGTAATTGACGCACCAGTTGTTGTTGAACCTCCAGACGTTGTCGTTGGTCCACCAGTTGTTGTTGAACCTGCAGTTGTTGATGTTGCATCAGTTGTTGTTGAACCTTCACTTGTTGTTGATGCACTATTTGTTGTAGACCCTGCAGTTGTTGTTGTTGATCTACTTGTTGTTGAATCCAAAGTTGTAGCTGATGTACCAGTTGTTGTGGATCCACCAGTTGGTGTTGTTGAACCTCCACTTGTTGACCCACCGGTTGTAGTTGATCCGCTTGTTGTTGAATCTTCAGTTGTAGTTGACGCATCAGTTGTTGATGAAACACTTGTTGTTGTAGATGCGCTGCTCGTTGTCACTCCTGCAGTTGCTGTTGACCCAACAGTTGTTGTTGAACTTCCAGATGTCGTTGTTGCATCAGTTGTTGTTGGGCCACTAGTTATTGTTGACCCTCCAGATGTTGTTACACCAGTTGTTGTCGAACCTGCAGTTGTTGTTGTTGCATCAGTTGTTGTTGACCCTGTAGTTGATCCACTTCTTGTTGAATCTCCAGTTGTAATTGATGCACCAGTTGTTGTTGAACCTCCAGACGTTGTCGTTGGTCCACCAGTTGTTGTTGAACCTGCAGTTGTTGTTGCATCAGTTGTTGTTGAACCTTCACTTGTTGTAGATACACCATTTGTTGTAGACCCTGCAGTTGTTGTAGTTGATCCACTTGTTGTTGAATCTCCAGTTGTAGCTGATGTACCAGTTGTTGTGGATCCACCAGTTAGTGCTGTTGAACCTCCACTTGTTGATCCACCGGTTGTAGTTGATCCGCTTGTTGTTGAATCTTCAGTTGTAGTTGATCCACCAGTTGTTGAATCTCCAGTTGTAGTTGATGCATCAGTTGTTGTTGAAACACCCGTTGTTGTAGATGCGCTGCTTGTTGTCAGTCCTGCAGTTGCTGTTGACCCAACAGTTGTTGTTGAACTTCCAGATGTCGTTGTTGCATCAGTTGTTGTTGAGCCACTAGTTATTGTTGACCCTCCAGATGATGTTACAACAGCTGTTGTTGAACCTGCAGTTGTTGTTGTTGCATCAGTTGTTGTTGACCCTGTAGTTGATCCACTTGTTGTTGAATCTCCAGTTGTAATTGATGCACCAGTTGTTGTTGAACCTCCAGACGTTGTCGTTGATCCACCAGTTGTTGTTGAACCTGCAGTTGTTGATGTTGCATCAGTTGTTGTTGAACCTTCACTTGTTGTAGATGCACCATTTGTTGTAGACCCTGCAGTTGTTGTAGTTGATCCGCTTGTTGTTGAGTCTTCAGTTGTAGTTGATCCACCAGTTGTTGTGGATCCACCAGTTGGTGTTGTTGAACCTCCACTTGTTGACCCACCGGTTGTAGTTGATCCGCTTGTTGTTGAATCTTCAGTTGTAGTTGACGCATCAGTTGTTGATGAAACACTTGTTGTTGTAGATGCGCTGCTCGTTGTCACTCCTGCAGTTGCTGTTGACCCAACAGTTGTTGTTGAACTTCCAGATGTCGTTGTTGCATCAGTTGTTGTTGGGCCACTAGTTATTGTTGACCCTCCAGATGTTGTTACACCAGTTGTTGTCGAACCTGCAGTTGTTGTTGTTGCATCAGTTGTTGTTGACCCTGTAGTTGATCCACTTCTTGTTGAATCTCCAGTTGTAATTGATGCACCAGTTGTTGTTGAACCTCCAGACGTTGTCGTTGGTCCACCAGTTGTTGTTGAACCTGCAGTTGTTGTTGCATCAGTTGTTGTTGAACCTTCACTTGTTGTAGATACACCATTTGTTGTAGACCCTGCAGTTGTTGTAGTTGATCCACTTGTTGTTGAATCTCCAGTTGTAGCTGATGTACCAGTTGTTGTGGATCCACCAGTTAGTGTTGTTGAACCTCCACTTGTTGATCCACCGGTTGTAGTTGATCCGCTTGTTGTTGAATCTTCAGTTGTAGTTGATCCACCAGTTGTTGAATCTCCAGTTGTAGTTGATGCATCAGTTGTTGTTGAAACACCCGTTGTTGTAGATGCGCTGCTTGTTGTCACTCCTGCAGTTGCTGTTAACCCAACAGTTGTTGTTGAACTTCCAGATGTCGTTGTTGCATCAGTTGTTGTTGGGCCACTAGTTATTGTTGACCCTCCAGATGTTGTTACAACAGTTGTTGTCAAACCTGCAGTTGTTGTTGTTGATCCACTTGTTGTTGAATCTCCAGTTGTAATTGATGCACCAGTTGTTGTTGAACCTCCAGATGTTGTTGTTGGTCCACCACTTGTTGTTGAACCTGTAGTTGTTGTTGTAGCATCAGTTGATGTTGAACCTTCACTTGTTGTTGCTACACTATTTGTTGTAGACCCTGCAGTTGTTGTAGTTGACCCACTTGTTGTTGAATCTCCAGTTGTAGCTGATGTACCAGTTGTTGTGGATCCACCAGTCGGTGTTGTTGAACCTCCACTTGTTGATCCACTGGTTGTAGTTGATCCGTTAGTTGTTGGATTTCCAGTTGTAGTTGACCCACCAGTTGTTGTTGAAACACCGGTTGTTGTTGATGCGCTGCTTGTTGTCAATCCTGCAGTTGCTGTCGACCCAACAGTTGTTGTTGAACTTCCAGATGTCGTTGTTGCATCAGTTGTTGTTGAGCCACTAGTTATTGTTGACCCTCCAGATGTTGTTACAACAGTTGTTGTCAAACCTGCAGTTGTTGTTGTTGGTCCACCAGTTGTTGTTGGACCTGCAGTTGTTGTTGTTGCATCACTTGTTGTAGACTCTGCAGTTGTTGTTGTTGATCCACTTGTTGTTGAATCCAAAGTTGTAGCTGATGTACCAGTTGTTGTGGATCCACCAGTTGGTGTTGTTGAACCTCCACTTGTTGACCCACCGGTTGTAGTTGATCCGCTTGTTGTTGAGTCTTCAGTTGTAGTTGATCCACCAGTTGTTGTTGAAACACCGGTTGTTGTTGATGCGCTGCTTGTTGTCAAACCTGCAGTTGCTGTCGACACAAGAGTTGTTGTTGGACTTCCAGATGTCGTTGTTGCATCAGTTGTTGTTGAGCCACTAGTTATTGTTGACCCTCCAGATGTTGTTACAACAGTTGTTGTTGTTGAACCTGCAGTTGTTGTTGTTGCATCAGTTGTTGTTGACCCTGTAGTTGATCCACTTGTTGTTGAATCTCCAGTTGTAATTGATGCACCAGTTGTTGTTGAACCTCCAGACGTTGTCGTTGATCCACCAGTTGTTGTTGAACCTCCAGACGTTGTCGTTGATCCACCAGTTGTTGTTGAACCTGCAGTTGTTGATGTTGCATCAGTTGTTGTTGAACCTTCACTTGTTGTTGATGCACCATTTGTTGTAGACCCTGCAGTTGTTGTAGTTGATCCACTTGTGTTTGAATCTCTAGTTGTAGTTGACGCATCAGTTGTTGTTGAAACACTTGTTGTTGTGGATGCGCTGCTTGTTGTCAGTCCTGCAGTTGCTGTTGACCCAACAGTTGTTGTTGAACTTCCAGATGTCGTTGTTGCATCAGTTGTTGTTGGGCCACTAGTTATTGTTGACCCTCCAGATGTTGTTACACCAGTTGTTGTCGAACCTGCAGTTGTTGTTGTTGCATCAGTTGTTGTTGACCCTGTAGTTGATCCACTTCTTGTTGAATCTCCAGTTGTAATTGATGCACCAGTTGTTGTTGAACCTCCAGACGTTGTCGTTGGTCCACCAGTTGTTGTTGAACCTGCAGTTGTTGTTGCATCAGTTGTTGTTGAACCTTCACTTGTTGTAGATACACCATTTGTTGTAGACCCTGCAGTTGTTGTAGTTGATCCGCTTGTTGTTGAGTCTTCAGTTGTAGTTGATCCACCAGTTGTTGTGGATCCACCAGTTAGTGTTGTTGAACCTCCACTTGTTGATCCACCGGTTGTAGTTGATCCGCTTGTTGTTGAATCTTCAGTTGTAGTTGATCCACCAGTTGTTGAATCTCCAGTTGTAGTTGATGCATCAGTTGTTGTTGAAACACCCGTTGTTGTAGATGCGCTGCTTGTTGTCAGTCCTGCAGTTGCTGTTGACCCAACAGTTGTTGTTGAACTTCCAGATGTCGTTGTTGCATCAGTTGTTGTTGAGCCACTAGTTATTGTTGACCCTCCAGATGATGTTACAACAGCTGTTGTTGAACCTGCAGTTGTTGTTGTTGCATCAGTTGTTGTTGACCCTGTAGTTGATCCACTTGTTGTTGAATCTCCAGTTGTAATTGATGCACCAGTTGTTGTTGAACCTCCAGACGTTGTCGTTGGTCCACCAGTTGTTGTTGAACCTGCAGTTGTTGTTGCATCAGTTGTTGTTGAACCTTCAGTTGTTGTAGATGCACCATTTGTTGTAGACCCTGCAGTTGTTGTAGTTGATCCGCTTGTTGTTGAGTCTTCAGTTGTAGCTGATCCACCAGTTGTTGTGGATCCACCAATTGGTGTTGTTGAACCTCCACTTGTTGACCCACCGGTTGTAGTTGATCCGCTTGTTGTTGAATCTTCAGTTGAAGTTGATCCACCGGTTGTTGTTGATGCGCTGTTAGTTGTCAAGCCTGCAGTTGCTGTTGACCCAACAGTTATTGTTGAACTTCCAGATGTCGTTGTCGCATCAGTTGTTGTTGAGTCACTACTTATTGTTGACCCTCCAGATGTTGTTTCCACAGTTGTTGTTGTTGAACCTGCAGTTGTTGTTGTTGCATCACTTGTTGTTGAACCTGTAGTTGATTCACTTGTTATTGAATCTCCAGTTGTAATTGATGCACCAGTTGTTGTTGAACCTCCAGATGTTGTCGTTGGTCCACCAGTTGTTGTTGAACCTGCAGTTGTTGTTGCATCAGTTGTTGTTGAACCTTCAGTTGTTGTAGATGCACCATTTGTTGTAGACCCTGCAGTTGTTGTAGTTGATCCGCTTGTTGTTGAGTCTTCAGTTGTAGTTGATCCACCAGTTGTTGTTGATCCACCAGTTAGTGTTGTTGAACCTCCACTTGTTGATCCACCGGTTGTAGTTGATCCGCTTGTTGTTGAATCTTCAGTTGTAGTTGATCCACCAGTTGTTGAATCTCCAGTTGTAGTTGATGCATCAGTTGTTGTTGAAACACCCGTTGTTGTAGATGCGCTGCTTGTTGTCACTCCTGCAGTTGCTGTCGACCCAACAGTTGTTGTTGAACTTCCAGATGTCGTTGTTGCATCAGTTGTTGTTGAGCCACTAGTTATTGTTGACCCTCCAGATGTTGTTACAACAGTTGTTGTCAAACCTGCAGTTGTTGTTGTTGGTCCACCAGTTGTTGTTGAACCTGTAGTTGATCCACTTGTTGTTGAATCTCCAGTTGTAATTGATGCACCAGTTGTTGTTGAACCTCCAGATGTTGTTGTTGGTCCACCAGTTGTTGTTGAACCTGTAGTTGTTGTTGTAGCATCAGTTGATGTTGAACCTTCACTTGTTGTTGCTACACTATTTGTTGTAGACCCTGCAGTTGTTGTAGTTGACCCACTTGTTGTTGAATCTCCAGTTGTAGCTGATGTACCAGTTGTTGTGGATCCACCAGTCGGTGTTGTTGAACCTCCACTTGTTGATCCACTGGTTGTAGTTGATCCGCTTGTTGTTGAATCTTCAGTTGTAGTTGATCCACCAGTTGTTGTTGAAACACCGGTTGTTGTTGATGCACTGCTTGTTGTCAATCCTGCAACTGCTGTTGACCCAACAGTTGTTGTTGAACTTCCAGATATCATTGTTGCCTCAGTTGTTGTTGAGCCACTAGTTATTGTTGACCCTCCAGATGTTGTTTCAACAGTTGTTGTTGTCGAACCTGCAGTTGTTGTTGTTGCATCAGTTGTTGTTGAACCTTCACTTGTTGTTGATGCACTATTTGTTGTAGACTCTGCAGTTGTTGTTGTTGATCCACTTGTTGTTGAATCCAAAGTTGTAGCTGATGTACCAGTTGTTGTGGATCCACCAGTTGGTGTTGTTGAACCTCCACTTGTTGACCCACCGGTTGTAGTTGATCCGCTTGTTGTTGAATCTTCAGTTGTAGTTGATCCACCAGTTGTTGTTGAAACACCGGTTGTTGTTGATGCGCTGCTTGTTGTCAAACCTGCAGTTGCTGTCGACACAAGAGTTGTTGTTGGACTTCCAGATGTCGTTGTTGCATCAGTTGTTGTTGAGCCACTAGTTATTGTTGACCCTCCAGATGATGTTACAACAGTTGTTGTTGAACCTGCAGTTGTTGTTGTTGCATCAGTTGTTGTTGACCCTGTAGTTGATCCACTTGTTGTTGAATCTCCAGTTGTAATTGATGCACCAGTTGTTGTTGAACCTCCAGACGTTGTCGTTGATCCACCAGTTGTTGTTGAACCTCCAGACGTTGTCGTTGATCCACCAGTTGTTGTTGAACCTGCAGTTGTTGATGTTGCATCAGTTGTTGTTGAACCTTCACTTGTTGTTGATGCACCATTTGTTGTAGACCCTGCAGTTGTTGTAGTTGATCCACTTGTGTTTGAATCTCTAGTTGTAGTTGACGCATCAGTTGTTGTTGAAACACTTGTTGTTGTGGATGCGCTGCTTGTTGTCAGTCCTGCAGTTGCTGTTGACCCAACAGTTGTTGTTGAACTTCCAGATGTCGTTGTTGCATCAGTTGTTGTTGAGCCACTAGTTATTGTTGACCCTCCAGATGTTGTTACAACAGTTGTTGTCAAACCTGCAGTTGTTGTTGTTGCATCAGTTGTTGTTGACCCTGTAGTTGATCCACTTCTTGTTGAATCTCCAGTTGTAATTGATGCACCAGTTGTTGTTGAACCTCCAGACGTTGTCGTTGGTCCACCAGTTGTTGTTGAACCTGCAGTTGTTGTTGCATCAGTTGTTGTTGAACCTTCACTTGTTGTAGATGCACCATTTGTTGTAGACCCTGCAGTTGTTGTAGTTGATCCGCTTGTTGTTGAGTCTTCAGTTGTAGTTGATCCACCAGTTGTTGTGGATCCACCAGTTAGTGTTGTTGAACCTCCACTTGTTGATCCACCGGTTGTAGTTGATCCGCTTGTTGTTGAATCTTCAGTTGTAGTTGATCCACCAGTTGTTGAATCTCCAGTTGTAGTTGATGCATCAGTTGTTGTTGAAACACCCGTTGTTGTAGATGCGCTGCTTGTTGTCAGTCCTGCAGTTGCTGTTGACCCAACAGTTGTTGTTGAACTTCCAGATGTCGTTGTTGCATCAGTTGTTGTTGAGCCACTAGTTATTGTTGACCCTCCAGATGATGTTACAACAGTTGTTGTTGAACCTGCAGTTGTTGTTGTTGCATCAGTTGTTGTTGACCCTGTAGTTGATCCACTTGTTGTTGAATCTCCAGTTGTAATTGATGCACCAGTTGTTGTTGAACCTCCAGACGTTGTCGTTGGTCCACCAGTTGTTGTTGAACCTGCAGTTGTTGTTGCATCAGTTGTTGTTGAACCTTCACTTGTTGTAGATGCACCATTTGTTGTAGACCCTGCAGTTGTTGTAGTTGATCCACTTGTTGTTGAATCTCCAGTTGTAGCTGATGTACCAGTTGTTGTGGATCCACCAGTTGGTGTTGTTGAACCTCCACTTGTTGACCCACCGGTTGTAGTTGATCCGCTTGTTGTTGAATCTTCAGTTGAAGTTGATCCACCAGTTGTTGTTGATGCGCTGTTAGTTGTCAAGCCTGCAGTTGCTGTTGACCCAACAGTTATTGTTGAACTTCCAGATGTCGTTGTCGCATCAGTTGTTGTTGAGTCACTAGTTATTGTTGACCCTCCAGATGTTGTTACACCAGTTGTTGTCGAACCTGCAGTTGTTGTTGTTGCATCAGTTGTTGTTGACCCTGTAGTTGATCCACTTGTTGTTGAATCTCCAGTTGTAATTGATGCACCAGTTGTTGTTGAACCTCCAGACGTTGTCGTTGGTCCACCAGTTGTTGTTGAACCTGCAGTTGTTGTTGCATCAGTTGTTGTTGAACCTTCACTTGTTGTAGATGCACCATTTGTTGTAGACCCTGCAGTTGTTGTAGTTGATCCACTTGTTGTTGAATCTCCAGTTGTAGCTGATGTACCAGTTGTTGTGGATCCACCAGTTAGTGTTGTTGAACCTCCACTTGTTGATCCACCGGTTGTAGTTGATCCGCTTGTTGTTGAATCTTCAGTTGTAGTTGATCCACCAGTTGTTGAATCTCCAGTTGTAGTTGATGCATCAGTTGTTGTTGAAACACCCGTTGTTGTAGATGCGCTGCTTGTTGTCACTCCTGCAGTTGCTGTTAACCCAACAGTTGTTGTTGAACTTCCAGATGTCGTTGTTGCATCAGTTGTTGTTGGGCCACTAGTTATTGTTGACCCTCCAGATGTTGTTACACCAGTTGTTGTCGAACCTGCAGTTGTTGTTGTTGCATCAGTTGTTGTTGACCCTGTAGTTGATCCACTTGTTGTTGAATCTCCAGTTGTAATTGATGCACCAGTTGTTGTTGAACCTCCAGATGTTGTTGTTGGTCCACCACTTGTTGTTGAACCTGTAGTTGTTGTTGTAGCATCAGTTGATGTTGAACCTTCACTTGTTGTTGCTACACTATTTGTTGTAGACCCTGCAGTTGTTGTAGTTGACCCACTTGTTGTTGAATCTCCAGTTGTAGCTGATGTACCAGTTGTTGTGGATCCACCAGTCGGTGTTGTTGAACCTCCACTTGTTGATCCACTGGTTGTAGTTGATCCGCTTGTTGTTGAATCTTCAGGTGTAGTTGATCCACCAGTTGTTGTTGAAACACCGGTTGTTGTTGATGCACTGCTTGTTGTCAATCCTGCAACTGCTGTTGACCCAACAGTTGTTGTTGAACTTCCAGATATCATTGTTGCCTCAGTTGTTGTTGAGCCACTAGTTATTTTTGACCCTCCAGATGTTGTTTCAACAGTTGTTGTTGTCGAACCTGCAGTTGTTGTTGTTGCATCAGTTGTTGTTGAACCTTCACTTGTTGTTGATGCACTATTTGTTGTAGACTCTGCAGTTGTTGTTGTTGATCCACTTGTTGTTGAATCCAAAGTTGTAGCTGATGTACCAGTTGTTGTGGATCCACCAGTTGGTGTTGTTGAACCTCCACTTGTTGACCCACCGGTTGTAGTTGATCCGCTTGTTGTTGAATCATCAGTTGTAGTTGATCCACCAGTTGTTGTTGAAACACCGGTTGTTGTTGATGCGCTGCTTGTTGTCAAACCTGCAGTTGCTGTCGACACAAGAGTTGTTGTTGGACTTCCAGATGTCGTTGTTGCATCAGTTGTTGTTGAGCCACTAGTTATTGTTGACCCTCCAGATGATGTTACAACAGTTGTTGTTGTTGAACCTGCAGTTGTTGTTGTTGCATCAGTTGTTGTTGACCCTGTAGTTGATCCACTTGTTGTTGAATCTCCAGTTGTAATTGATGCACCAGTTGTTGTTGAACCTCCAGACGTTGTCGTTGGTCCACCAGTTGTTGTTGAGCCTGCAGTTGTTGTTGTTGAACCTGCAGTTGTTGATGTTGCATCAGTTGTTGTTGAACCTTCACTTGTTGTTGATGCACCATTTGTTGTAGACCCTGCAGTTGTTGTAGTTGATCCACTTGTGTTTGAATCTCCAGTTGTAGTTGACGCATCAGTTGTTGTTGAAACACTTGTTGTTGTGGATGCGCTGCTTGTTGTCAGTCCTGCAGTTGCTGTTGACCCAACAGTTGTTGTTGAACTTCCAGATGTCGTTGTTGCATCAGTTGTTGTTGGGCCACTAGTTATTGTTGACCCTCCAGATGTTGTTACACCAGTTGTTGTCGAACCTGCAGTTGTTGTTGTTGCATCAGTTGTTGTTGACCCTGTAGTTGATCCACTTGTTGTTGAATCTCCAGTTGTAATTGATGCACCAGTTGTTGTTGAACCTCCAGACGTTGTCGTTGGTCCACCAGTTGTTGTTGAACCTGCAGTTGTTGTTGCATCAGTTGTTGTTGAACCTTCACTTGTTGTTGATGCACTATTTGTTGTAGACCCTGCAATTGGTGTAGTTGATCCACTTGTTGTTGAATCTCCAGTTGTAGTTGATGTACCAGTTGTTGTGGATCCACCAATTGGTGTTGTTGAACCTCCACTTGTTGACCCACCGGTTGTAGTTGATCCGCTTGTTGTTGAATCTTCAGTTGAAGTTGATCCACCGGTTGTTGAATCTCCAGTTGTAGTTGATGCATCAGTTGTTGTTGAAACACCCGTTGTTGTAGATGCCTGCTTGTTGTCAGTCCTGCAGTTGCTGTTGACCCAACGTTGTTGTTA